>JAVJIF010015020.1:0-118319 GCA_038442645.1 Agave tequilana
AACCGTTTCGGTCGACCGACCACTGGTTTGGTCGACCGGCTTGGTCGACCGCCAGCTGATCTGGCTGGGGATTAAAGGATTTGAAACTTATCTTTTAACTTCCATAAAATCCCATAAAATCACATAAATAAGTTCTTATAAGATCTTTGAATATCAGACATGTGTGACCAAAAATCAACACATATTACAAATTATTTGAACCATTTTGTGATAAGGAAATCAGGCTTAAACAAAAAATCCGTATTTTCTAAACTTGAATTTTTGTAATGAAAAATCGTTTTCTCCAAAACTCATGTAAATACAAAAACATGATATTGAAACAAATTGTAAGCATATTGTATACGGATAGAATCCAATATACATATAAGATATATATTTATATTTTGACATGAAATCAAAATCAGTTAAACCGAAAACTAAAACCAATAAACTTTAAACTTTTGTGTGTGTGTGTGAACTTGAGCATATCAACACTATCTACCTTTACACAAGATTTAAACAACTAAATTAAACAAACTGATATCTTCTTGTCTCCAAGCCGACTCGATCCAAACGCGATCCAACGAGCTTGACTCCAACCGAGTGCTAAATGCGATCTTGACACGCGAGCTCTTGAATCTATATGTGTTAGTTCCAAAACTCTTTATTGAGCTAAACACCTACTAACATCTTAGTCAATCACTGAAACTATTTAAACACAAGATATTAGTAAACTATAACTATATGAGTTAATCACCATTAAAACTAGAGTAATGTTCCTCTGGGCCAACAATCTCCCTCTTTTTGATGATGATAAAAATCATGGAGTATATATGCATGGATTAAATTTAAGATTCATAGAAGCTTCCCCTTAACTCATGCATAACAATAAACAATAAAGATATTCAATGAATGCATAAACCAAACAACACATATATGCATAAATGAGGAATTAAATATAAATAAAACTCTCCAAATACTTCTTCCCTTTTTGCATAAACAAAACATATATGCATTTAAACAAGAAAATAAACATGCATATATAAACTCTCAAAATTCTTCTCCCCCTTTTTGTCAATTCGTCAACAAAGGGGCGAAAATAAATCAAACAATATTTAAGACACCAATTGAAAACATACCAATTTATGATAAAGTTATATGTCGAAAAATTATGATACCAATTTATGATACCAATTGAAAGTAAACAAAATTTTTAAGATACCAAAAGATACCAATTGAAAATATCTTGTAAATTTTTGATACAAATAGAAAATGAAACATTGTATGTTTTTGATATCAATTGAAATAAATATTGTAAATTTTGGTACCAATTGAAAGTAAAAACTAATTGAAAATACAAACCAAATTTTTGGGTAAACACAACTCATTTGCAATAAAGATACAAAACTTAGATAATACCAATTTAAGATTATTGATACAATATTGAAATGTTAGCATATACCAAAACAAAGTATTTTGTACCAAAAAGGATGGTAGTAAGATACCAATTGAAAATAATAGCGATTAAAAGATAAAACACAAATATTTCTCTCCCTTTATGAATACTAATAAAAATAATGCATAAGCTTGTATAAGATACCAATTGAAAAATAATTGACATTAAGGAGTAAATCAAGCTTAGCGTAAACATAATTTATGTTTTAAGATGTAAAGATATGTTGTAAGTACAATCAAATCATATATATGTATGAAAACAGAAATACCAAAACAGAAATACCAATTGAAATTGATACTATTTGAAATTTGAAGCATACATATATAGAAAACACAAATATGAATATACAAATATAAAAATATCAATTGTGATACCAATTGAAAATATAATGAGAATCAAGTGTATAACTCATACCTACCACCTTATACATGCACATGTTTAAATAGATTTTCAATTAGGCATACAAGGCATGGTCGCCCGTCCAGCCGCCCTTGGAAGGAAGGGGCTTTCAAAAATAGGATTTGAAAATAATTTTAACATATTTGAAAACTCTACCAAATAAAGAATATGAACTAGTTTAAGATAATTTGAAATAACTAGTTATTTCTTCAAAAACATAAAACCAAATCATATATTTCATGAAACATGCATTTTACACAAATTGGCACTCAAGATATATATAAAGCTCAACAACGTACTCATAAAATAAAGTAATGAGTAAACACAATTAATGTGAATGTACAAGAGTCATGTGAAAAACAAAATCATGAAATAGGCAATGAAGCTCATATGAAATTCCTTCTCAAAAACATGAAAATCATCAAAACTAAATAGGCTTCAAGGTATATGTATGTTTTGTTAAAATTAAAAGTGCACATACATATCCAAACATAATTGAGTCTATAATAAAAAGTTGCATGAAAAGCAAGTGACTCTAGGATAGCATGTATATTTAATAGTTTTAACATGAAGCTAAGTACATTTTCATGAAAACATGTCCAAAAATAGGGAATACAATACAATGCAAGAATCATCAAAATTAGGCTATACTAGTACATCTAATGGGTACACATGAGCAATTAAGCACAAACATACAAAATCAATGCGGCTCATTAGTTGTACAAGTATATACATAAGTTTTTATAAAAACTACATCTAAACAAGTAATCAAAACATGAAGCATAAAACAAAACATAAACCAATATGATCATTATGTAAATACACATGTCTTAGAACTAGCACATTCATAGTAGTTAAACAATAGTGAGAACACAAAAGTAATGGTCCACTTAAACATAGGTGTATCTCAAAGATTACATATGCATATCACCAGTCTAATTATCATGGCATTAACATAATAATCATGAAAAACTAAAAACATGCTAAAAAATCAATAATGAAAGCATGTAAACTAAATGAGAGTTAGAGATAGTCACCAAAACCATTAGGGCAAATCTCTAGATCTCCAAACCACGGGGTCCTCCCACCAAACTTCCTTAAAGGTGATACATCCAAAGTACTGTCCATCAAGCACAAAAGCATCCACCATCAAGGCACCAATACTCTCACATCAAGTGAGAGCCCACACCTACATCAAATACAATAGGAGTAGATTTTGGTACCCATACTCCATTGGGTCTATGGGGTTAGCACCTTTCCTAACCCAAATACATTTATTTGCAAAATTTGAATCATTTAATCTATCATAACAAATTGCAAGGTGGCCCTTACGTCCACAATGTGTACAAGTGTACACATGAGCATACATACAATCATGTGTGTGCGCATGATGAGTATGTGTATGCCGTGATTTGTTTGCATGCATATGAGGAGCATTTTCTTACGAAACATGGATTCCAAACGTGTGTGGTTCATGACACAATGGCTCAAAGTGGAGCCTAAACGTGTGTGGTTCATTAAGAGAAAGGTCAAGTTGGGATTCAATGAGTCCCTTTCAATTGAAATCTCATCCCTCTCTTGCAAAGCCATGTTAAGTTTTGAAGACAAATTCTTATTTTCTTCTTTCAATTTAAAAAGGTTTTTTTCAAAAGTTTGTATTTTTCTAACAAGTTTTCACAAACAATAGATAGTTCTTCATTTAATGCGTCAGCATCAATATAATCATCTTCAGAAGAACTAGCATAATCATCTAATTGAGTTTCTAAATTTACCTCAAGAGAGTCATTCCCTTAGACCATGTAGCAAGTTTGTTCGACTCATCCCCAAGAGTTCCTCCTCCACATAGTTCATCGTTTGTAGCACGGGAGAGGTCAAAGTGTTCCACACTGCAAAAGCGGAATCACAATGAGAAACTATGCATAAATATTCTTTACATAATGTTTATTTTAATGCATTTAGGGCTTTTGCATTGGCTTCTATATGCTTGTTATTACCAAGATAAGATTTCTTGGTAGTAGCATGGTAAACATGCAAACATAGAATTTTTAAATAAGCACTCATCCTAATCTTTCATACATCGATATGAGAAACATCAACATAGGAGAGGCAAGGTAATCCATGAGTGTGTGTAAACAAATAGGTGTGCAAATGCAAATACTAGATTAGCTAACCAAGATCTCACTCTTAGGTGGTTAAAACTAATATCAGGAGCGTAGGCTTTGAAACCAATAGAAAACTAATTGCAACACACTTAGTGTAACCAAAGAGTGTAGCCAAATTTTCGGTGATGGGCTCTGGACTATCTCCTCTAAATTTCTCTAAATAAGAGTTGAGGTGCTATTTAAAGCGCTCTTGGTTCAATACAAGTATGGGCACATACAAATAATACCAAACATATATGTATGATATGAAAAAAATGAAACAATGCAAGGTATAAAAGAGAGAGTTTAGAGATAGTGGATCAATTGTAAACACCGAGATATGTTTCGAGGTTCGAGCTACTGCTCTACATTCCTGCCTTCACACAGAAGGATTTTCACTGTTGCGTCCGCACAGGACTTCCCACACAGGGAACCTCCACTGAGTATTTGGCAAATAAACTTAGGAGTACACAACTTCTCTTTCCAACAAACAACCTCTACACAGAGGTAAGGCACAACAACAATCACCTTTCACTAGAGGGATAAGGTACTAAGCCAAACAACAACAATCACCTCTATACTAGAGGGATAAGGCACTAAGCCAAATAACCACAATCACCTCTACGCTTAGAGGGATAGCCACAACCCAATGCACAACCTCATCTACACTTAGAGGGAAAGGCACAAAGCCAAAGCAAAGGAAAGGTTACAACTCTTGGTGGTCTCAATAAACCACAAACCAATTTTCTCACCAAAAATAAGATCCTATAGATAGGATAGATATGATAGCTTAAGTGTAAGAAAACAAAGTGTTTGGAATAAAGAAAAACACTTGGAAAATTCTCCAAATAGATATTGAAATTAAGATCAAAGCCAATTCCCAAAAGACTCTTTTCTTGAATTTTCCAACACTTTAAACAAAATAAATAAATCTTTTTAACCCAAAAACTCTTTTAAAAACTTGTTATTAAACACTTGTAAAGATAGAAAAAATTGCTCTCTAAAAACTTGTACAAAACAACTCAAGAGAAGGCATAATATATTGACTCAAAAAATTTCTGCCAGTGGCAGCAGGAAAGGGCAAAAATACCCTTCCGGTCGACCGCCCGGTTGACTAGCGCAACGGTCATATTTATGATCGTTGTGCCTTCGGTTGACCACCCATCGACCGGCCAAAACCATTGGTCGACCGCCTGGTTGACAGGTCAGCACCCGAGAGTGGGGCGCTCTCAGTCGGTCGACCGCGCGGTCGACTAACCTTCATGGATGGCCATGTACGTCCCTCGTGCACATCGGTCGACTGTTCCGGTTGACCGAGCACTGGTCCGGTCGACGGGCTTGGTCGACCGCCAGTTGATCTGGCTGGGGATTAAAGGATTTGAAAACTTGTCTTTTTAACTTTCTTTAAATCCTATAAAATCACATAAATTCTATAAAAATAAGTTCTTGTAAGATCTTTGAATACCATACATGTGTGACCAAAAAGCAACACATATTACAAACTATTTGAACAATTTTTGTGATAAGAAAATTAGGCTTAAACACAAATCCGTATTTTCCAAGTTTGGATCTTTGAAATGAAAAATCATTTTCGCCAAAACTCATAAAATACAGAAACATGATATGAACAAATTTGAAGCATATTGTATATGGATGGAATCCAATATACATATAAGATATATATATCTATGTTTTTAACATGAAATCTAAATCAGTTAAACCGAAAATCAAGACCAATAAACTTTAAACTTGTGTGTGTGAACTTGAGCATATCAACACTATATTCCTTTACACAATATCTAAATAACTAAACTAAACAAATCGATGTCTTCTTGTCTCCAAGCCGACTCGATCCAAACGCGATCCAACGAGCTTGACTCCAACTGAGTGCTAGATGCGATCTTGATACGCGAGCTCTTGAATCTACATTTGTTAGCTCCAAAACTCCTTTGTTGAAGCTAAACACCTACTAATATCTTGGTCAATCACTGAAACTTTTTAAACACAAGATTATTAATAAACTATAACTACATAAGTTAATCATCATCAAAACTAGAGTGATGGGGCCTCTGCGCCAACAACGATTGTACACATGACCAGATTGTATACCAAACTAGTGACATATGCTAGGCTATACATCTTGACATTAGTGTCAAGATATCAGTTATATATCGTTCATAGCCTTGTTCTTGACATTGATTATTCTGTTATGTTTCATTTCAGTTATCATGTTGATTGCTTGTGTTTATGCACGAACACCTTTTCCTTTACACACACACACACACACACTTATTAGGTCGCTTCTGACGATCCTGAATTCGCGCACGTCCAGGATTTTTGGACACCTTCATATATTGTTCAGGTGTTCGTGTCATCGTATGCGTTACGAGGAGCTAGAGTTTCCCTTTTCTTAATTATAGGTATTCTTGCTATGTTATTCATGTTTATTTTCTTATTCTATATTTATCACATCCAAGTTGCCATTTTCTTTCTTTTATCATCTGTTATCATTGTGTTAGATATTTATATGTCATATTGCAGTGATATTGATTTATCGTAGTAGATTTGTAGCTTGTTCAGGTTTTCTTTAGGCTTAGCGTGTGTACGTGGGGTATTCTCCTCGCGTATATACGTCGTCGACCTTTGTCGCGACTCCGTTTTCGTGTATTTTGGGAAGCGGGGCGTGACAGGATTTTCTTGGTATCAGAACCAGGTTCGATATAAAAAAAGAACTTAGATCTTACCAGTAACTTGAAACAGGTTATAGTTACACTAATATAACATATACTATCACTTGAGAATCAATCGTTCTTCCCTTTTGAAATCCATCTCTTGAATCTTTTGATATCCCTAGTTCCAACTCTTTTTCTGGAGTAATCTTGGTTTCATCTGGATTCTTATTCTTCTTCCCGATTCAAATTCCCTAATTTTGTCTCTTGAGTCTGGTCGCTCCATGTTGAAGCTGATAACATAGATTAGAGCGCACATCGGAAGCGTAGTGGACCCATGATGTGTTCAGAAGCGACGTGGAAGCTTGTTTGTTTTCTCTCTTGATTCTGATTTTCTAACATTCCCTACCTTATCGAAATTTCAAGACGAGATTTTTGTTAAGGTGGGTAGAATATAATATCCCTTATTTAATAATACTATATTATTATTTTTTAAAAAAATTTGCCTGATTCTACATATTATCTTATTATTATTATTAATTAACTTGATTAGTATCATTATTAGTATTATTATTGTTTATGACTTGTAGACTCTTATTGCTTATATTTAGTTATTTTAAATATTATTAATGGGCATTATTATTTTCATTCCAAGCCCAATAAGCTCAGCTTTTTCTCCTTTTTCTTTTGTTTTCTTTTCCTTTTTATGCTAAGCTCACATGAGCCAAGCTCACTTTCTTATTTTCACCTTTTTTCTATTTTTCTTTAAGCCCAAAAATTAAGCCCGCAAGCTCACTCTCTATTTTTCTTATTCTTCATATTATTTATTTCTTTTAACTGAAGCCCAAATATAACCTATAACCGAGTACCAGTAAGATCCTTACCCATAACTCAAAACCCAATCCTAATCCTAATTAAAATCCTATCTTATCAAATTTTTTTTATTAATCTTAACTAATCGTAATTTAAATCCTAACGAAAATCATATCTAAACCGAATCTCCCTGAGATTTTTAGCAATCCTCAAATTTTTATCTGAACTACTAAATTAAGCAATTTAAATCTAACTAGAATTTAGGTTTCTAAAATATCTAATAACCTATATAAAGACCCAAACCCTTTCTTTCTCTTCTACCTCAAGAAAAACCCTAATTCAAACTCTCCCCACTACCATCTTTCCCTTCTCCTCAAGCGGATTGTAAATGAAAAGGGCTTTGAGGTACAGGGATTGAGAAGCAAACAACAAGGAGGAACAACTTAAGTAAGTAAATCTAGATTGTGAATTTAATTCAGTTTTTTTTAAAAAATATAATAAATTAAATTAGAACCATAAGAATAAATTATTAATTTTAGCAATCTGCTAAAACTCATCGTAATATAATTATTGGTTCCTAGAAACTTATCTAATAAAATTTTTATATGATCATTGTCTAAATACTCCACAAAACCTTGATTTGAGAAAAATCAAATCTAAGAAAGTAACCCGTTTCTCATAATTATGTTGGTCCCGAGATGATATCAATTGTAGGATCTAAAATATACGTCAACACTCAAACAAAGATATTAGCGTTAAATATAGAGAACTTGCAAGTAAGGAAATAAAATCACAGAAAAGAAAGCAAACGCACACGCAAGTGATTTATCCTGATTCGGTCCTCTTGACTTACATCTAGTCCCAAACCACCCCGCTTGAGATTTTCCTTTAAGCTTTGATTTTGTATACCTAAAATCAACAACTTGTATACCACTTGACAAATCCTCTTTGCTAAATATATGCAACTCTTCTTACAAACCAAGAAGACCACAACACCTTGTACAATCTCTCTTCAACCTGAAGACGCTCTTGTACAATCCTTCTCTTGAGTGATTACAATCAATCCTATAAGCCTTGAATCTATATGTGATCGTGAGTAAGGGCTCTTATAGGTGGACTCTCAGAAATCTTCACTATGGAGTAGGAATTTGAGTGAAGAAATGAAAGTGGAAACAGTTTTCTAAAAATCAGATTTTAAATAGAGTTTTTGGGAAGAAAACTTGTATTTTGAATTGGTATTTAGCCTAGGACAACATCCCTATTTATAGCTGAAATCTATGGTCAGGTAGGGTAGTTATCAAGACAAATTTGAATATCAAAACGTATTAGATAAAACATCAAAAATTAGAAACTGTCTAACAGTCAGAAACTACTATTAGTCGACTTGAGGTTGGGGGTTAGTGGACTATGGTATTGATTTTTTCCTATATTAGTCGACTAATAAATGGACCAAGTCGACTAGGGCATGACTGAAACAAATGACATATTTCTGAAAACTGAATATAGTCGACCAGTAGAAGGTATTAGTCGACCACAACTGATCTTAGTCGACTAGAAAAGTATAAGTCGACTATAGTTTATATGCAGAACAGAAACATAGAGTTGGTATCTTTTCAGGACAAAGTTAGTCGATTACAAAAATTGTTAAGTCGACTATAGGATATATAAGTCGACTAATAAAAGGTATAAGTCGACTAATAAGCTTAAAGTGTGTGTGTGTGTGTGTTCAAGGCTTTTAACATGCTAATAAATATTACAATACACATCCATAGCTACTCCCTTTGGAAAGTCTTGAGCATGTAGAACTCTTGTATAGGCTTGTGAGATAGAGCTCCAATGAAATGGCTTCACAAATGTATCATCAAAATCAAATTCCAACATTCTTCCCCTTTTTGATGATGACACTTTGTATGCATGACAACTCCCCTTGCAGAAAAGATGTTATATATTCTCCCCCTGCATAAAACAGGTTATAACAAATATAGAAAAACATGTGTGTTCTCCCCCTGTAAAAAATATATCATAACATATATACATATGATAAATGTTTGAAATATTTTCTTATTAAACTTTTTATATGGTACCTGAAAGATAAACATTAGATGGTACCAATCATAATAAGATCAAAGCATTAACCTTTAGGAATCCAAACCCAATTTGAATTTGGTTTTCATCTGTTAGTATACACATAATTGCAAGAATTGTATGCAGAATCTATGTATGATGCAATATAAGTATTTTTATCAAACATGTTTAAGTTTTTAGGAATCCATATATACTTGTTCTTAATCTTTTTGAAAATAAATCAGTATTTCTTTTTACAAAAGAATTATATGGATTATGATTCTTTTTACTAACATGTATGGATTTTCCAAAAAAATCTAAGACCATAATGATTATGTGACATCTTTTGATATGATAACAAGTCATTTAACTTTTCTTTTCCTTGATTAAATTTAGTCACATTTTTAAAAATCTCTTCATATTTCATTTGAAACTTGATATGTCTTTATTTAAAACAATAATTCTTTCATTTAAAGACAAAGTTTCCTTTTTAAGTATAATATTTTCTTTTATAAAATTCTTACTATCCTTTTTAATGATGATATAACTTTTTCAAAATCATCTTTTTGAGAATTTATAGAAGAAATTTGAGAAACATAACATGAATTTTCTTTAATAAGTTTTTTATTTTCCTTTGACAAAACTTTATTCTTTATCTTTTCATTTTAGGATCATTGTATAATTCATGAAATGCATCTAAAAGTTCAGTATATTGTACCTCATCTTCTTCTTGAGCCATGAAACAAATGTTGGCATGTTCAGTGGCTTCTTCTTCGTCAGAGGAAGAGGAATCACTATTTTCCCATGATGCTTGATAGTCTTTCTTCTTTTTAACTTTTTGCTCTTGAATTTACCTTTGTTTTTGAGCAAAGGGCATCCTTCTTCATATGGCATGTTTTATTACAATTAAAACATTTAAACTTATCTTACTTTAAGAACTTCTGAACTTTCTTGAGAGCATAGCCATCTCCTCTTCATCTCATCTGAATTGTCCGTATCTAAGGATGCATGGAAGGCAAGTTCTTTCTTCTTTGAGAAAAGTTGTTGTTCATCCATCTTCTATCTTCCAGTTGTACTTCATATGCCATTAAATTTTCATTGAGATTTTCTAATGACATAGTGGAGAGATCATTTGCTCTTCGATTGCAGTTGTCTTTTTCTCTCAATCTGATGTGAGTGCACGAAGGATCTTGTGAACTTTTCGACTTGGGTGTATTCCTTTCCAAGGGATGCTAAGGAATTTGTTACGTTGGTGAATCTTGTAACCATTTCTGAGATGGTTTCATTCTCCTTCATTTTTAATAGTTCAAACCTATGGACAAGAATAGAAATTTTAGATTCTTTAACCTTATTTGTGCCTTCATGTGTTACCTGTAGAGTATGCCATATTTGATTTGCAGATGTGGCTGTTGACACACGATTGAATTCTTCTTTAGTTTAGGCACAGAATAACACATTCATCGCTTTGGCATCAAGGTTCTACCTTCTATGATAAAAATTTTAGACTAATACCAACATAAATTAACTCAACCACCACTTTAAAGCCATTTTCCTTAATGGTAAATTTAGACCCGTTAAGTATTTTAATGATTTAAAGCCTATTAAAAATCCAACAAAAAATTTAAAAATTAGTTTAAATTAAACCTACTAAATTCATTAGACCCAGAGGATCATATTCCTACCCTTGACTTGAATACATCTAAGTCCGAGAATAGCCATCATGTCCATGTGCTCGCATCCAGGCACAATTGAACAAATTTGACTTCATCTTCATCTCACTCCCTCTTATCCATAACCCCCTCATGGGGTCACATCTTGATTACGTCGAATAAGTTCAGGTCCAACCTGAACTTTATTACACAATGATCTCCTTAATCTACACAAGATCTATGAGAATTTGCTCTACAATAGAAGTAACGATCTGGACTACCTTGTTGCGCGCCTAGTCCTAACCTTCCTTCGGGGTACAATTAAACATCGGAGCTCAAATCCATTGTAGTCTCAGATTGTTCCACAACCACTGCTTTTGAAGCTGAGGATAACTATAATCCACCAACTATAACCTCTGAATTCCGCAACATATACACATTGCCGACACATTTGGCTTGAAACATCACATGGGCCTCTTGGAAACTTTCATAGGATCACCTTTCGAACTGAAACAGAACCCTTCTCTATGTAGGGCTCCTTGAGAGATGAGATTGTATTTTTATTTGGGAACATGAAGAACGCCTTGAAGAGTAATGATGCATCTATCATGAGACCGAAACTGAATGTTCTTTTGTCAATCCCTTGCTTGTAGCACAATTCCCCATGAAGACTCTCTTCCTTGAACCAAAAGTGTATGAAGAGAACATCTTCCTATTGGAACTAATATGCTGTGAACATTCAAAATCTATGACCCATCTATCTTTGTTACCAACTGTTCTGTCTGTAACAGATAGTGAAATCACCTAGAGGGGGGGTGAATAGGTGATGGCTATATGTAAATGGCACAAATGCGGAATTTAAAATTTAACTAACACAATTAGCTCAAATAAAAGACTTGCAATAAATGAAGCAATTTATAGTGCAAGAAAATAAAGGAGTTGAGTTTAGAGAGATTTGAGCAAACGCAAACACGCAGATATGTTTCCGAGGTTCGAGCCACGCTCTACGTCCCCGCCTTCACACTTGAAGGATTTCCACTATTGAAGATCCCACTGGACCACCAATACAAGGACACACTTGTCCTATCTCTCGTGATGCCGCAACACCACCCGGAGCACACTAGCTCACTTGAGGCCGATGCCTCTACAACTTCACTCAATAAGAAGATGATCACACTTGATAAAAAATCGCTCACTTGCACAATCCTAGAACCAATATGTAGATGAAGAATTATGGGATTGTGTAGTGCAAAAGCTAGAGAGAAGTAGAGGTAAAGACTTCAAATGGGTGTCTAGAAATTTAGGGCTTTGGAGAGAAAATCTTTTCTAAATGAAAGCCTTTGAAAACTTGTAAATCTTTTGAAAATCTCTTGTAAAAATGATCTTAATTGTTGTCTTATCATGTTGAAGTGACCTCCTATTTATAGGGGTCAAAAACAGCTTCAGAGATCCGTTGGGATCAAATCCCAAAGAAAATCTGTCAGAAAATAGAGCTGTTGGAGTCTGTCAGAAAATCTGACAGCAGCCGGTCGACCGGGCCGGTCGACCGCCAACGGTCAAAAATCTGACCGTTGGGGATCTACGGTCGACCCGCCGGTCGACCCAAACAACCCGAGAGCACTGCACAGTGCTCGGTCGACCGAGGCGGTCGACTGACACGACATGCACAGAATTGTGCGCGCCGGTCGACTGGGATGGTCGACGGGTTTCTGTCAGTTCTGAAAAATCAGAACTTCCAGAACCCTGAAACCTGGGTTTTTTTTTTTTTTTTGGAATTGGTCTTGGATTTGAAGTTTTGTATCTTGTAAAACTTAGAGTGTGAGCCTATGTCACTACTCTAACAAGTTTGAAACATTTTTATAAAAACTTCTTTGATAAAACTTGTTTTCCAAATAAATGTTTTTCCAAAAACTTAAACTATTTTCCAAAAACTTAATCTAAACATGTTAACTCTAAATTGAAAATAGAAATTAAAAATCCTTTTTGAAGTCATGAACTAAATTAAAATGTGTGTGTAAGTGGTAATCCCATAACTCTACTTCGAACATCTAGGTTTTGACAAAATATCTAAAATAGAAAATACAAATACAAATCTTGGTATTCTTCATAGTCTTGATCTTGACTTGGTCTTTTCTTCATTGTCTTGTTCCCGAAGCTTTCTATTGTGCTTGGCTTGGGAATGCAAATCTTTGGCGAACTCCAAACTTGTGAGTCTTGATTGTGGAGCCGTCAAATCAACCTGTTTAACCTGAAATTCTTTTAAACAAAAATTGTTAAATACATAACTAGATATGGTTTGTTATCATCAAAATATCCATCAAGATATAGGGCTAATGGCCTTTGGGCCAACAATCTCCCCCTTTTTGATGATGACAAAACATATTTAGTTATCTCAAATATTTTGGGTGGAGATTTCAAGTGAAGCTCCCCCTCAACACATGCATATAAAAAAAATATTCAGGCATAGATAAATGTTGCAAATGATAACAATCTAGTGATAATACACATGTCCATGCCAACAATTCTCATGACATAAAAGAAAT
Organism: Agave tequilana; assembly: GCA_038442645.1. Taxonomy (NCBI): domain Eukaryota; kingdom Viridiplantae; phylum Streptophyta; class Magnoliopsida; order Asparagales; family Asparagaceae; genus Agave; species Agave tequilana. The sequence goes on from JAVJIF010015020.1 coordinate 13,714, forward strand.
GAAAACACATGTCCATGCCAACAAATTCTCATGACATAAAAGAAATGAAAAACACATGTTTATAAAAGAAAGTAACATAAACAAGTAGATAACATAAACAAGTAGATGTCCACACAAATACATGTCCAATCACAAAATATAAGTCAAGTACATCAAAAAGTGTCTCTCAACAAATAACTCTCCCCCTTTTTGACATCATCAAAATAAAGGGGAGGTCACTCTCATCACTTGGCACCACCAGCATCGTCGCCCTCATCGTCGTCATCATCTTCGTCATCCTCTGATGAGCTCTCCACAGTAGTGCCTTCAGCCATGGTCTTATCACCATCATCGTCTTCCTCTGAAGAAGAAGAAGAAGAAGTAGCTGCCTCCTCTGGATCAACGTCGACACCTTAGGCCGAGGTGGGGGAACAGAAGAAGGAGCTCTGGTAGGAAATGGAGGGCCGGTGGAGGGAAGGGGACGAGCAATGGAAGTGGGATCATCAGGAAAACATGTCGAATTTCGTAAAGAGTGCCTCAAATTGCGTATCCATGAATCTCATGGAGTCAGCAAAATAGGACATATCGTTACGAATTCCTCGGATCTGTGAGTCCATCTCCGCACGGAAAGCGACCTCTTGTTGGAAACGGGCGTCCATCTCCGTACGAAAAGCTGCCTCTCGCTGCTCAATCCAGGACTGGTGCTCCTGAATCTGAGAGCGAATCTCAGAAGAAATCATGGCCTGAAAATCTGAAGGTAAGACAAGGCCAGGAGCAGAAGACATCCCTGGGGCCGAATAAGACCTGGTGTGTGCTGAAGATCCAGGAACAATAGGAGGAGGAACAGGAGGTTGCATAGGAGCGTGACGACGCAACTGAGCTTCCATCCTTTTCAAAAGAACTCCGTCAATGTCTATTTGAGGATCATCAGAAGTTTCAGAAGAAAGATCGAAGCCTAGAGTTTTGAGAAGACGGGTGATAAGCATGCCAAAGGGTAAACCCCTACCGGACATGCGAATCTGGTCGAATGCCATGTGGGAAGCAATGAGACGGGGAATATTTATCTTAATGCCTCGCAAAAGACAATAGATAATCAAAGGCACAGGACCCCTAGCATGGCTATATTCACCAGATTTAGGGACAATGTCATAAAAATAATCTTGGCTAGGACTTGGGAAGTGAGAGTGAACCTGCTCACAACTTTGTTCCTGACCAAGCCGGGGTTGTCATCCCCGTGAATCAAAGTGGATGCGGTGAGTGCAGACTCACCGTCCGGAAATTCAAAATCATGAAGGTCATGTGAATATACATCAGCTCCACCAGGGGAGAGATGTAGGATATCATCGAACTGACCAATGTTTAGGTCAATGTCCCTGCCTAGGACTCTAGAGAAGATACGGTTTCCATCAAAAGAGAGATTAGCATAGAAATAAGGCACGAGGGATGTATAAACTTGTTCTTTAATGGTTAAGAACTCGTTTAAGGAGTTGTTCTGCAAAATACGGGGGATATCAAGATGTTTAAAGTCTTGAATAACTACAAATCTCCCTGAAATGATGTTCCTCTTGAAAAGATTGATAAAATGATTTCCAGCAAGCTCATTTATGAAAGTTCTTTTAGGTTTAGGAGTGTGGGAAGAAGTATGAGCTACTGATTTGCCTTTCTCAGTCCTAGTCCTTTTAGATGTAGACATGTTTTTGAAGAAAAACATGATTTTTAGGTCAAGTATGTTAGGGCTTGATCTAGAAAGCTTAGAGACCTAGAAATATTGACAAATAGGGAAGATCTTAAAGCTAGATAGTAAGAACAGAAGAGAAAATCAGATTTTTACCTGAAAGATGAAGAACCAAAACCCTAGATCAAGAGAACCTGAATATCTTCGAATCCAGCGAATGGGAAGACCTGAAAACGAAGATCCTGCACTTGTAGATGGAATTGAAGTGGGTTTTAAATGGATTTTGAAATGATTGAGAGATTGGAGAGATAGAGAAGAATTTTTGGAGAAGGGGAGGAAAATGGGTTCGTCGGCTGAAAGAGTGAGAGAGAGAGAGAGAAAAAGTGAAAATAAATAGCAGTTTAGGGCTGAATATGACGAACGGTCGACGGTCGGTCAACCCAGAAAACCCGAGAGCTCTGTAATCTCAGAGCGATCGACCGGTCGGTCGACCCAAGGATCCCGAGAGCTCTGCAAACTTGCAGCGGTCGACCGGGTTTAAGGACGGTCGACCGATAGCAGATAAAAAAATAAGGCAATTTATTTCAGGCGAAATCGGTCGACAGCGCCTATTTACGATCGACCGTCTTTGCCTGAAAGACAGTCTGCAGCAACAGCCAGAAGGAAAAATTTAAAATAAAATTTTAATTAAATACAAGGATGATATAATTATACAAACAACATGTTTTAATCTTCATTAAGTCAACTTATCAACCAAAATTACATACAAGACATTTTATTTTAATTTTCATATATAATACAAAGTTTTAGAGATGTTGAAGCCGAATACCCAGTGACGGGTTCTGAACTTCATCCTCTTGATTCCTCTTGAATGAGTTGAGGTGCGCATGCCATCTCTAAGGTATTTGCTTTAAATATGAAAATTTTTACAAAAATTAATTTTTAGTTTTTGAAATACGATGAGTACATAGATATATCATGAAGACTAGATATGTGGACATTCACAAAAGATATCAAACAAAAAAACATGGCATATACACAATTGAGATAGAAATGTAACTCTACATTAGCATATGTCTATAGAGCACAAAAATAAGCTAACACTTCTATACATTTGTATATATATCAAACAAAAAATTAAACTTTTAAATGGAGAAGTTACCGAACATAGGCAATCTCCAAAATATAGGTGCCTCCACGATAGCGATGCAAGCTTGATGTGATCTTTGGGCTTTGTTGCATCCACCACCCGGGCACCGTTTCCCCCTATGTCTTGGAGGAAGTAGATCCACCTGTATCAACCAAAATAGGTGGGTCTTTTGGTACCCAAATTTTCTTAGGTCCTATTGGGTTAGTACCGGGGCGAACCCAAACATGTTTATTATGTACATTATGCTTAGCAAACAAAAATTTTTAAATGGCCTTTGCGGCCACAATGCGTGCAAATGTAAATTCTACCACTACCATACATGTATGCATGTTTATGTGTGTGTGCATGTTTACGTGCATGTGCATGGTGAGTGTGTTTCCCTTGGGTTACTCCCTTAGGAAACCTAGATGCAATTTTCTTTAAATCAAAAGCATAAATTTTAAGAGTAGAATCTACCATTTCAACCCGTTTTGAATTTCTACAAATTCATTTTTATTACAAGAAACCATGGGGATTTTTCCTTTATTAGCCAATTTATATTTATCAAAGTCATTTTTCAATTTTTCAAAAGCAACAGATAAAAACATTCTTTCATTAAGACAAGTATCAAGTTTATTCTTTAAAATATCATTTTCATTTTTCAATTTTTTATTATGAGATTGAGAGATCTCATATCTATGTTGTAGTTTTTCGAAAAAATGTGCAAGTTCATCCATTGTAAGATCATCATCTTCTAAAGTGTTATCAAGGGTTACCTTAGAAGCATCCTCACCTTGTGCCATGAAGCACATATGAGCGGCGTCGTTCTCCTCTTCGGATTCCGACTCCGTGTCATCCCACGTTGCTACCATAGCCTTTTTCTTCCTTGGTACATTCTTGGAGGTGGTTGCTTGGAGAGCGGGGCAATCCGCTATGAGATGTCCGATCTTCTTGCAATGGAAGCAAAGACCGGGTTCTTCTCTCTTCTTTTCAAACCTTCCTTGAGGTTTCCCTCTTCGGAAGTTGCTTTGCCTCCCTTTCCTGTAAAACATTTTGCCTACCTTCCGGATAAGCATAGCAAAGTCCTCATCGCAATCCTCCGATGAGTCGTCCTCTTCAATAGTGGTTGGAGTGGCTTTGAAGGCGATTGTTTTCTTCTTGGGTGCCTCCCTTCTTCTCTTACCTTCATCTCCATCTCATGGGTTTGAGATTACCGATGAAGCCGGAGAAGTCCATCTCCTCCCGATCATTAAGCTCTTTGAGAGTGGTCGCCTTGACTTCCCAAGCTTTGGGAAGAGCTCTAATGACCTTGCGAATCTTTTGGTCATTGTCGATCGTGTCACCTAGAGAAGATAAAGCATTAGTGATCTTGGTGAAACGAGTGAGCATGTCATCAATACTCTCACTTTCAAGCATATAAAAATTCTCGTATTGAGAACGAAGCAAGTCAATCTTGGATCTCTTGACTTGTGACGTTCCCTCATGAGTCACAATTAAAACATTCCATACTTCATATGCAGATTTACAGTTAATAATGCGTGAGAGGTCATCTTCATTAAGGGCTTGGGTTAAAGCATATTGAGCCCTAGCATTAGCCTCATAGTCCTTGGTAGTGTCCTCGACCATGATCTCTCATCGGTGAGAGGCTCTACAAATTCTTTAGTTATGACCCTAGCTACCCTAACTCCTAGGGACTTAAGAAAGAGGTTCATCTTGACCTTCCAAATGGGGAAGTTCAAGCCATCAAATTAGGTGGGGACTTGATGCTAGAAAAATCAAGTGAAGCCATAGATGAATAGTAAAATGCACAAAATATGAAGAATGCAACAAATAGTATAGCCAATAACAAGGATCTCCCTAAAGTGGTTAAACCAAATACTAGGGTTAGGCTCTGATACCAATTGAAATCACCTAGAGGGGGGTGAATAGGTGATGGCTATATGTAAATGGCACAAATGCGGAATTTAAAATTTAACTAACACAATTAGCTCAAATAAAAGACTTGCAATAAATGAAGCAATTTATAGTGCAAGAAAATAAAGGAGTTGAGTTTAGAGAGATTTGAGCAAACGCAAACACGCAGATATGTTTCCGAGGTTCGAGCCACGCTCTACGTCCCCGCCTTCACACTTGAAGGATTTCCACTATTGAAGATCCCACTGGACCACCAATACAAGGACACACTTGTCCTATCTCTCGTGATGCCGCAACACCACCCGGAGCACACTAGCTCGCTTGAGGCCGATGCCTCTACAACTTCACTCAATAAGAAGATGATCACACTTGATAAAAAATCGCTCACTTGCACAATCCTAGAACCAATATGTAGATGAAGAATTATGGGATTGTGTAGTGCAAAAGCTAGAGAGAAGTAGAGGTAAAGACTTCAAATGGGTGTCTAGAAATTTAGGGCTTTTGGAGAGAAAATCTTTTCTAAATGAAAGCCTTTGAAAACTTGTAAATCTTTTGAAAATCTCTTGTAAAAATGATCTTAATTGTTGTCTTATCATGTTGAAGTGACCTCCTATTTATAGGGGTCAAAAACAGCTTCAGAGATCCGTTGGGATCAAATACCAAAAGAAAATCTGTCAGAAAATAGAGCTGTTGGAGTCTGTCAGAAAATCTGACAGCAGCCGGTCGACCGCCAACGGTCAAAAATCCGACCGTTGGGGATCTACGGTCGACCGCCCGGTCGACCCAAACAACCCGAGAGCACTGCATAGTGCTCGGTCGACCGAGGCGGTCGACTGACACGACATGCACAGAATTGTGCGCGCCGGTCGACCGGGACGGTCGACCGGTTTCTGTCAGTTCTGAAAAATCAGAACTTCTAGAACCCTGAAACCTGGGTTTTTTTTTTGGAATTGGTCTTGGATTTGAAGTTTTGTATCTTGTAAAACTTAGAGTGTGAGCCTATGTCACTACTCTAACAAGTTTGAAACATTTTTATAAAAACTTCTTTGATAAAACTTGTTTTTCCAAATAAATGTTTTTCCAAAAACTTAAACTATTTTCCAAAAACTTAATCTAAACATGTTAACTCTAAATTGAAAATAGAAATTAAAAATCCTTTTTGAAGTCATGAACCAAATTAAAATGTGTGTGTAAGTGGTAATCCCATAACTCTACTTCGAACATCTAGGTTTTGACAAAATATCTAAAGTAGAAAATACAAATACAAATCTTGGTATTCTTCATAGTCTTGATCTTGACTTGGTCTTTTCGTCATTGTCTTGTTCCCGAAGCTTTCTATTGTGCTTGGCTTGGGAATGCAAATTTTTGGCGAACTCCAAACTTGTGAGTCTTGATTGTGGAGCCGTCAAATCAACCTGTTTAACCTGAAATTCTTTTAAACAAAAAATTGTTAAATACATAACTAGATATGGTTTGTTATCATCAAAATATCCATCAAGATATAGGGCTAATGGCCTTTGGGCCAACAGATAGAACGTCACACTGTTCTTCATCTCTTTCAACCAGTTCACTGACATTAGCATCTGGTTGTTTATTCTTTGAAGCCAACACTCAAATCTAATGTGCCCCTTCTTGTGACAATGGTTGCACGTCAAATTCTTGTGTTTTGAGTTATCCGTGAAACTTCCATTAATACTCTTCTCCTTGAATAATGAACTTGACTGGAATCATCATGATGAGACTCACCCCTCAACTGGGTGTCAATTTTGTCCTTATTGAGCAGATGCTCCTTAACCTCATTGGCCTTGATTGTTAACTTGCCTCTATAGATGATAGCTTCTCTAAAACTCTTATATAAAGAAGATAAAGTACACAGTAATGGAAGTGCTTGATCCTCACCTTTTATCTTAACCTTTATCTTATCTAGATCATTGATAACAGAAGAAAATTCTGCAATATAAGACTTGATAGGTATACCTTCATGCATGTGGAGAAGAAAGAGACGCTGCTTCAGAATCAACCGATTCACCAATGACTTCTTTAAATAGTGATCCTGAAGTTGCTCCCACAGCGAGGACGCTACTTTCTCCATAGAAAACTCATCCAACACTTCATCCGCCAAGCAAAGCAAATAGCAGTCAAGGCTTTCTCATCCACTTATGCCAAGTTTCTTTCTTCATGTCTTGAGGCCTTTTCTCCCTTCGAGCAGCGCTCTCTTCAACCTGCTCTGGGTAAGAATGACGATCCTAATCTGCCACCTGCTAAAATTAATGAAGCCATTAAACTTCTAAATATCGAGCTTGATTGCAGACATCTTCACATTGACCTTGCTCTGATATCAATTGTTGAGAAACAATATGTATGCTCTAATACCAATTGTTGTGATTTCAAGGGAGGACACTCCCACGACCGAATCGACTGGGCGACGCAGCGGATACAAACTACAAGATCTACTATGGCAACTTGAAGAAGATAAGAAGAAGATATTTTAAAGTAGATAGAAAGCTAACACACAATATACGTGGTTCCACTGATCAAACAAATCGTGTGTACGTCCACGGGAGAAGGGAAAAAACTTTATTAAAACTTTGGAGAAGTACAATAAAAATTACTTACACCTCACGTTAAGAAGTTATAAGCCCTCGATAGCCACTAAGAACAGTGAACCTTTGTGGCTAAGCTTCTCTCACGAATTTCTCACTTAGATGAATTACACCCTTAGAAATTACAAATTCATAGGATTTTTTTAGAATATATTGAAGGTCACCCTTAAGGGGTTATTTATAGACATAGAACTCTCCTAGTCCTAAACAAACTCCTTCAATCAGAATAAAAGAAACTTGAATCCAACTCGGATTTAAAACACCTTCAATTAGAATAAAGGAAACTTAAATCCAACTTGGACTCAAAACAGATCTAGAAAAGGAAACTGCCAAATCCGATATTAATCAACCTTCACGACATATTCACGTTATAATCCTAACACTTATTACGCCATGCTAACTTGTATTAATTCTTCTTGCAATTAGAGCCTCAACTTGTATTCATTTTACTATTGGCATTTGTGTTTTAATTAGTTCTCATATTTGTATAGAGAACAATTTTCTCATTGTATTTGATTGTAGGTGAAGAAATTCAATCACAAGTGGTTTGGTGAAGGTCTATACTTTTAGCCGAAAAAGAAGTAGTTGTAAGGCTAGACTTCTATCCGGAAAGAAAACCAAATGTAAAAGGATTAAGCTTCTACCCGGAAAGGAAGCTACCAATAAAAGATTAGTTTGAAATTGTAGAGAAGAGGCCTCTAGATAGTGGAGTAGGCCAGTTTATGGTCAACCTTTATAAATTGCTTATTGGCTCTATTTTCTCTATTTCTCTCACTCAATCCCTCTCTTTACATTATTGTTTATTATATTTGCTCAATTATTGCATTATTGTACTTATTGTTTTCTATTTGAGCATCTAATCAAATTGAGTTCTTTATTTGTTGCATTTAGTTTTAAAACCCTATTCACCCCCTCTAGGGTTGCCTACGACTTTCAAAGGGTGGGTTTAGTAATATTATTATTGATTTTCGAACACTCGTACACGTTTTACATCAATTTCGTATCAGAGCATATTTAAAGTAGGATTTACATCATCTAAGCACTTGCTAGAATTTTTATCATTTTTCTTGAATTTAGAATTTAGACTTTATTCAAAAACAAAATAAAATTAATAAAACGAAAGACAAAAAAAATATTTTGGCATCTAGTTTAGAGTCATGTCTTTCCTTACCTTTAGGAGAGTCTAGTCAACCCCCCATCACCCCGATGGATTCCTAACCGACAGCGACGCTTGATGACCTAATAGCTAAGTTTGGTGTTCTGATCCGGTCCCTCGACCAAGGACATAAACTTTTAGTGCAGCTAAATACTACTGAACGAAGACCTCTCAGTGTTTAGACCTCCTCCATCACCCAACCTCACAGGTCTAGTACCCTTCCACCCCCACTCAGGAATGATGTTAAAGACAAGAACGCCGAAATAGATAACAGAAATAAATATCCAAAAAAAAAAATTTCAAGATTAGCATCATTGTTAAATGTAACAACTGCCAAGGGTATGGACATATAGTTGTCGACTGCTCCATTCCTGTTAAGATTGTTATTATTAACGGAGTTCTCATTGTAGCCCCTAAGTTTAAAAGTGCTATTTCTTTGAAAATAACTCCCGTGATTATGAAGTTTAGTATTGTTTCTCCGTATATCGTAGTTGTTGTCCCTATTATCGCTACCACAACTACTGCCCGTCTTTTTCCTTCCCTGGCTTTATTGCTGAATCCACCTGCTTATCCAACACTTACTGCTGCCCCATCCTTTTCCTTTATTATCGTGGCCTGCTCTGATCGCCACTCCTTTTCTCCTTTACTATTGTAACGCCCCGATCCCACGGGTACGGAGACGTTACTGCGACGTATATACGTAGGTCAGAAATACCCTCACATATATACGCTAAGCATCAGTACAGACAAGAATCAAAGTATGAAAGTATGCGGTGCATTATACATTTCAACATAGGAGTACAATTACAAAGTTATCACATGATGTGACATAATATTACAAGAATATTACTTCACCGATAGGCACAAATGCGTGAATACAAAGAGATATACAAGTATGAACAGTTGAAAAGGCGCTCATAAGTTACAAAAGGAAAACTCGAGAGACGAGCACAGGGTGGAAGGATAGGGCTTCGGACGGTCAACTGCTGATCCACGATGCTACCAATGCGCAGCTCTGATCACCAGGAAGTCTACAACGGTCCAAACTCCAAGATTTGAATATGCAGGTCTAGGAGAGTCAGAACTCCCAAACGAGTGGTGAGGCGAGAGCCAAGTGGTGTGCAGGGACAAGCACACATGTATCAATAAATCCAAGTCAAAAAACATGTTTTAAAAACTGTGTCATGAGCACAGATATACATCAGCAGGCAATGAGACATCAAGTGAAGTAAATATAGCAAAACCAATTATACAAGCCCAAATTACTGATCCGTGAGATTGGTACATCAAAGGAATAATCCAAATAAGAAAACCCTCATACATATACCCCATACCTCACATCACCGTATCCTGAGTTCATATAACCCGAGTTGTCTCCTAAACTAAGAAAACATCAAAAAATCAATAGAAAACAAAAAAAATTGATAATACCTAATACAATCAAAATCAACTATACAGCTCAATTTACAGCTTCATAAGACAAGTAAGTCGAAGGAATAATCCAAATAAGAAAACCCTTATTTATATACCTTATGCCTCACTTCACCATAAACAGAGTGTATACAACCTGAATGGCAAAACAGTAACGAATATTGATTAGCATCTTATTATTATAACTCATCTGATTGAGTTTTTCCTACACACAAATATAGAATATTAGATTTAGAAGTAAAGATATGCAGGGTGCTCAATTCTAATCCGCTGTAGCAATGGCTATGCGGGTCGTGATCCTCAGGGAGGGACTAGCGATGGAAGCTTGTTTAGCAAGTTCTCTAAAAAATTATTCTTTTAGTTATTAAAAAGAAAATAAGAAAATAATAGTTAAAGTCTGGTTAGGAATAGGAGCGATATGTACAATGAGTTGGGAAAGAAAGAGTTGGAAGATGAAGTGTTGGTGATCTAAACTAAACTTACAAAGAAAGAAAACGAAAACTAAAAACACATACCTACCTCTTCTGCCCTGTTTACCTTTGATCTGTTGCAACGACTTACCTTGTCTTTGAAGGCATTCAAGCATGGCGTATAGGATCTTCCCCCTTCTCGATCTATACTATGAAAAGAAAAGACAAACTATACTAGCAAGAGAAGGCTTGTTCATCACCATAGGCCATCAAGGGCACTTCTTCGGCTAAGCAGTCTCGAAGCGATCAGATCTCATGGTTTGCAAGACATCAGAGAGAAACAATAAAATAAACAAGAATAGAAAAATAAAAACAAAACAAAAACAAACCTTGAATAGATTTTATTAACAATGGAAGAAAAGTTTGACTTACACCGATGTCACCTCAGTACAAGCATGAACTCCTTCTCCATGAAAGCATCCTCTACTCTCAGTTACATAAAATAAAAATAAAAAACCTAAACTACAAACTAGCCTAAAAACCCTAGATTTTGCTCTGTAGTTCGCTGTACGCCCTTCTCTGTTACTCTGCACTCTGCAGGGGTATTTATAGGTGCAGAAGGAAGTAGAGTCCCAGTACGATTCCTCCACGAAAACAGTTGGCCAGTCTTATCTGGATTGCCGTGGAAACGAGAAATTTGCCGCGTTTTCGCAGCACTATTGTAGCCAAATGCCACGCGCTTTCTCGCGTGGCATCCTCTGGTCCGTCCATCTGGGTATATTCTTCTGGAAGTTGTATCCTGACTCTTTATTTTGAAATTTCGGGATAACTTGGGAAGCAAGTTACCCTAAATCCAAATCTTCCAAATCTTTTTTAAACGAATTTCATCTTTGCACTCTCCTCCTTTTATCTTTAGACTTGTCCTGCAAGTGATTAGGATTGAGTAGAAGTCTATCCCTTTCCTCTTCTTTAGTAATTGCAAATTTTGCACATGGTAATTGCAACTTTGGCACTTGGTAATTGCAACTTTTGCATTGGGCTTGGACATGGGCTTTTTGGGCTTCTTTTGGGCTTTTATTTCTTTATTTTTTATTACTCAAGGCCTGCACACAATAAATAATAAAACATTAGTAATAGTGCATAATTGTAGGAATAAATATGAAAATGTGAAAGTAAATGTAGTGATAAATATGCACTTTTTACTACCTATCACACCCCCCACTTATATTTTTGCTCGTCCTCAAGTAAAAATCAAAAAGAAAAGAAAAAATCTTTTTGAGTGGGGGGTGAATAGGTGTTATTGCTAATCTAACAATCTTTTTAAAACTAAGATGAATTAATGATGCAACGATCTCTCAAAATAAGACTAAGAGCCGAATACCCCGTGAGAGGTTCTGAACTCCTTCCTCCCAATTCCCCTTGAATGGGTTAGAGGTGCGCAATGCAACCTTGTTGTATGAGAATTGATCGAACAAAGTATGAATAAAATGCAATGATGAAATGCACACAAGATATTACAAGTATTACAAGCTTGAAGTAATAGCACAAGGAAAGAAACAAGATCACAAGCAAGTAATTAAAAGCAATAGAGTGCAATAGAAATTAAAAGCAAAATGGAGAGCAAGAGCAAAAGACAATCGCAAACACAAGTATTTGTTTCGAGGTTCGAGCCACCGCTCTACTCCCCGCCTTCACCTCCGTGAAGGGTTTCCACTATCCACCGAGGACGATTACAACGGTCTACCGAAGACCCGAGCACCGAGCTCCACCAAGTACAATAATCTCTACCGAAGAGGTGTCTCCACAAGAACAAGAAAGTCACAAGAACAAGAGTGATCACAACAAGATCACCAAACTCTTTTACAACACTCTCACTCTTTTTACAACTTCACTATAGAATGAGTTAGGGATTGTTGGCTCTATGAAGTGTAGTGAGAAAAACTCAGTTGTAGAGATGATTTTTGCAAGGGAACACAACTGAAAACTAGCTCAAGAAAGAATTAGAAATGGAGAGCTTAAACACTTTTCTTTTCTCTTTTGAAAACTTTGAAAACTTGAGGATTTTTCTTGGTATTTTGTAAGAGAGTCTTCTCCTCTATTTATAGGGAGAGAAATGGGTTTAAAACAATTATTTAGAGTTTATTTGCTCTGAAAAAGAACTGAAAAACCCTGAAAAAGTCTGCCAAAAAGCAATCTGAAAACAGATTTCAGAATTGCATAAAAGAGGAAAGAGCCGTTGGGCATGTGCAGGCTTGGCGGTCGATCGGGCCGGTCGACCGCCAGCTCAGCTGGCAAAAGATCCGTTGGCTCGGGTCTTCTGGTGGTCGACCGGCCCGGTCGACCCAGAAAACCCGAGAGCAACTGCTCACAGTCGGTCGACCTGGGCGGTCGACCGACAGACGTGCACAAATGTGCACGTCCTGGCACTGGCGCCGGTCGACCGGGCCGGTCGGCCGGTCAGCCTGAAACAGGAAAAACAATATTTTTTTTGACTTAGAAAAATTTTGTAAAATAGTTTTGGGTTTGAACAAACTTAAGTAACATGCTAGTAGGAGTATATAAACATGATCTAAACATGATATTTATTTTGTAAAACTTAGGGTCATGTAAATATCTACTAAGGCATGAAACCAAATTTAAAACATGAAAACTTAAATACAAGACTCACATTTTAACAAAACCAAATTGTGTGTGTATCCTAGAGCCAATATCCAACACTCAAACTTTAACATTCTATTCTTACATTTGTTCTAGGTACTACAAGTGCTTCAAGAGGGCTTTTCACCATAAGGTCTTCAACACTTGATCCTTGAGCCCAATTTGAGTTGACTTGAGTCCAAAACATTTGCTAATAGGGAATAAACCTTCTAGATGAGTTAGATCCCTGAAACACACTTAACCAATAAACAATATTAGTACAAATAACTAATATGTTTTGTAATCATCAAAACACACTAAACAAGGGTGATTGTAACCTTGGGCCAACAATCTCCCCCTTTTTGATGATGACAAAACATATAGGTTATTTAAACACAAATGGAAGAAGAGCTTAGAAAGCTCCCCCTCAAATAATGCTATGTATCAAGAATGTCAATGAAGAGCTAAATACATAAGGCATTGAAAAACACATAAGGCATTGATTAAGGCATTGAAAAATACATAAGGCATTGAAAACACATAGTTTTGTCAAAAACTCAAATGCATCTCAAATTCATCAAATATACATAATAAACAAACAAAACAGCAAACAAACTCATACTTTTTCTCCCCCTTTTTGTCATACATCAAAAAGGGTTAAACAAACAAAATATTAAAAAAATTATCTTTAAGAATCCATAATGCAAACATTCAACTCACCACAAATAAATGAAAATCTAGCATAATCTAGAGGTTTAGTAAAAATATCGGCAAGTTGAAAATCAGTAGAAACATAATCAATATCAATATCACCTTTCTCATAATGATCTCTAAGAAAGTGATACCTAATGTCAATGTGTTTGTTTTTACTATGTTGATTTGCATTCTTTGTCATGTGAATAGTACTAGTATTATCATAAAATATTTTAACATGATCAAAGTGTAAATCATAGTCGAGGAGAGTATGTTTCATCCAAAGAACTTGTGCACAACAAGCTCCGGCCGCAACATATTCCGCCTCGGCGGTTGAAAGGGCTACCGAATTTTGCTTTTTGGAAGACGAAGATACAAGACAATTACCTAGGAATTGACATGTTCCACTTGTTCTCTTCCTATCTACCCTACAACCCGCATAGTCGGCATCCGAAAAACTCTTCATATCAAATAGTCCGGTTTTCGGATACCACAAACCCATTTCAATAGTGCCCTTAAGGTATCTAATTATGCGTTTAACCGCAATTATATGAGACTGTTTAGGACAAGATTGAAAACGTGCACAAAGACAAACGGAAAACATAATATCCGGCCTACTAGCCGTCAAATACAATAAACTACCAATCATGCTACGATAAAGCTTAATGTCTACACTTTTACCTTGTTCATCCTTGTCAAGCTTAGTAGTTGTTGCCATGGGAGTTTTGCTCACTTTAGATCCTTCAAGCCCGAACCTTTTGATGAGTTCCTTTGTGTACTTGGCTTGATTGATGAAGATCCCATCCTTCCTTTGCTTGATTTGGAGTCCAAGGAAATAGTTGAGCTCCCCCATCATAGACATTTCAAATTCATCCTTCATGCATGATTCAAAAGCTTGGCAAAGAGATTCATTAGTAGAACCAAAAATAATGTCATCAACATAAATTTTCACAATAAGAATATCTTTTTCTACATGTTTTGTAAACAAAGTTGTGTCAATTTTACCTTTCTTAAAACCATTTGAAATCAAAAATGAAGAAAGTCTTTCATACCAAGCCCTAGGGACTTGTTTTAAACCATAAAGAGCTTTATCTAATTTAAACACAAAATCTGGATGTGTAGGATCAACAAACCCGGGGGTTGTTCAACATACACCTCCTCTTCAATAAAACCATTTAGAAAAGCACTTTTAACATCCATTTGAAACAATTTAAAATCTTTATAAGAGGCAAATGCTAGTGTCATCCGTATGGCTTCAAGCCGTGCTACGGGTGCAAAGGTTTCTTCAAAATCGATTCCTTCGATTTGAGTGTAACCTTGGGCAACTAACCTAGCTTTATTCCTAACAACGTTACCCGATTCATCCAACTTGTTCTTAAAGATCCACTTAGTACCAATTGTTGGTCTATCGTGGGGCCTAGGAACAAGGTGCCAAACTTGGTTGCGCTCAAATTGATTGAGTTCCTCTTGCATGGCTAGCAACCAATATGAATCGGCCTCGGCTTCGAGGACGTTCTTGGGTTCAACATGAGAAATAAATACATAATGTCCACAATAATCATGAAGTTTAGAGCGAGTGGTTACCCCTTTTGATACTTCACCTATGACGAGATCCTTGGGATGATGAGGATTGTATCTCCAATCCTTTGGAAGTTGTTGAGTAGGCTCCACTTCAATTGATTAGATTTCATGTCCTTGAGCCTCTTCTATTTTAGCTTCACTTCCTTCATCATCCTTTGGCTTGTCTCCCATAGTAGGTGTATCCTCCAAGGTCACTTTCTCCAAGCCTTCATCCAAAGCATCTATTTCTACAACATTCTTAACAAATAAGTTAGATTCTTCAAACTTAACATGTATAGATTCCTCAATAGTCAAAGATGATTTATTGAAGATTCTATAAGCTTTACTAGTATTAGAATAATCAACAAAAATTGCCTCATAAGCTTTAGCATCAAATTTTCCTAAATTATCTTTTGTATTTAAAACAAAACATTTGCATCCAAAAACTTTGAAATATGAAACATTTGGTTTTCTAGAAAAGTACATTTCAAAAGAAGTCTTTGAAGTATTTTTACACAAGAAAACACGATTTGATATATAGCATGATGTATTTACGGCCTCGGCCCACAAATAATGTGGTAGACCATATTCACTTAGCATTGTCCTAGCCATCTCTTGTAAAGTTCGATTTTTCCGTTCAACTATTCCATTTTGTTGTGGAGTTCTAGGACAAGAAAGTTCATGCTTAATTCCATGTTCTTCACAAAAAGTGGTAAAGGGTAGGTTAATGAACTCACCTCCTCTATCACTTCTTATCCTTAAAATTGAAACATCTTTTTTCTTTTTCAACTCTTTTCTTAAAAGTTTGGAAATATGAAAATGCTTGATTTTTGTGTTCAAGAAAGAAAACCCAAGTAAATCGTGAAAAGTCATCAACCAAAACAAATGCAAATCTATTCCCACTTAGACTTTTAGTTTGTGTAGGGCCAAATAGATCCATATGGATTAACTCCAAAGGACGTGATGTCATGATATCCTTAATTGACTTGAAAGAAGACTTAGTTTGTTTCTCAAATTGACATGCGTCACAAACTCAGTCCTTTTCAAAATTCAAACAAGGAATACCTTTCACCATTTCCTTTGTGTTTAACCTAGATATATGATCAAATGAAATGTGCCCTAATCTTCTATGCCACAACCAAGAGTCATCATCGAGGGCTTTTAAACAAGTAATATTACAAGACATATTAGACATATCTATCATATAAACATTACTTTCACGAAAACCGGAAAACACACAAGTATTAGAAATTCTATCAATTACTTTACAAGTTATATGATCAAAAACAACATCAAAACCTTTATCACAAAGTTGACTAACACTCAAGAGGTTATGCTTGAGTCCATCAACTAAAACTACATTTTCAATTAAAGGGGATGTGCCGAGTTTTACATTACCAATACCGATGATTTTACCCTTGGCATCATCTCCGAAGGTGACGGTGCCACCTTCATGGTATCTTGATAGGGTTGCAAAGTTATTGATGTCCCAAGTCATGTGTCTTGAGCAACCACTATCAAGATACCACAATCCTCTACGTCGTTGGGCTTTGGAAGGTACCTATATCATTTAACAAAATTGTTGACTTTGGTACCCAAACTTTCTTGGGTCCTTGAAAGTTAGTGTTTCGAACCCAAACATTATGATAAGATGCACTTAGTCTATCATAGCAAAAATTGGCTAAGTGTCCTTTTCGCCCACAATGTGAACATGAGAACACTCTTCTATACATGAATGCATGATGTGTGTGTGAAGTGTGAGCATGCTTTGGGGTTTGCCACGATGTAAAGGTTGTGTGGTATGAACATGAGCATGAGCATGGTGAACATTTTTCTTAGGGGCTTGTTTCTTAGGAAACATGGCCTCTATCTTCTTCTTATCAAACTCACAATTTTTTAAAATAATTCCCAATGAGTCTATTCTTTCTTTAAGCATGGTAATCTCATTAGAATCAATTTGTGGAGACTTGCCTTTACAAGAAATCTTATACTTGTCAAAATCTTTTTGAGTGGAAATAAGAGTGGAAAGTAATTCATCCTTTTCTTTAGAAAGAGTAAAAACTTGATGATTAAGAGATTCATTTTCCTTTTTCATTTTTAAATACTTTTTCTTAAGAAAATCATAGTTATGTGATAATTCTACAAAAGCTTCTCCTAACTCATCCATGGAAAGTTCATCATTAGGAGAAGTGGAAGGGGTTACCTTGCTTGTGCTTTCATTGGCCATGAAGCACATGTTGGCGGTATCAATCTCCTCCTCGGATTTGCTCTCGGAATCCCATGTAGCTTTCATTGCCTTCTTCTTGTGATGCTTCTTTGAGGTGGAGGGCTTCACTTTATCCGGACACTCCGCCACTATGTGTCCCGGTCTTTGGCAATTAAAGCAAATGATCTTTCTTTCTTCTTTGCCTCCTTGCCATCTCCTTCTTCCTTGAAATTTAGCCTTGTTGTACATCCTCCGGACGTTCTTCACAAGAAGTGAGAGCTCTTCGTCATCTTCTTCTTCATCGTCTTCGTCGGAGTGTGTGGATTGACTTTTGAAGGCTATTGTCTTCTTCTTGGAAGGAGCCATGTCCTCCCTCACTTTCCTCTCCATCTCATGGGTTTTGAGGTTCCCAATGAGACCAATTAGCTCCATCTCCTCCTTGTCATTGAGTTCTTTCAAGGTGGTTGCTTTTACTTCCCATGAAGGAGGAAGAGCCCGGATGATCTTTCTAACTCTTTGATCGTTGTCGATAGCATCACCTAGAGAAGAAAGTCCATTAGTGATCTTTGTAAATCTTGTAACCATATCATCTATGATTTCATTTTCTTGCATGCAAAAATTCTCATATTGGGACCGAAGAAGGTCAATCTTAGCCCTCTTCACTTGTGAGGTCCCTTCATGTGTAACTAGCAAATGTGTCCAAATTTCATATGCGGACTTGCAATGAATAACTCTAGCTATGTCATCATCATTAAGGGCTTGAAGAAGTGCATAGTGAGCCCTAGCATTGGCATCAAATTCTTTGGTCTCTATTTCGGACCAAGTGGATTCATCACCGGGGGGTGCACTAAAAGGTTTGGTCACGGCCTTTGCAACTCGACTACCTAGAGATTGCAAGAAAACGGTCATCTTAACCTTCCATATGGGAAAGTTAAGTCCATCAAACTTAGGAGGGGTTTTAATTCCATCGGCCATTTTTACTAAGTGAATATGAATGAAATGATTAGCAAAATTAGGATCTATCTAAGGTTGTTAAGCCAAATCCTAGAGTCCAAGCTCTGATACCAATTGA
Organism: Agave tequilana; assembly: GCA_038442645.1. Taxonomy (NCBI): domain Eukaryota; kingdom Viridiplantae; phylum Streptophyta; class Magnoliopsida; order Asparagales; family Asparagaceae; genus Agave; species Agave tequilana. Next base: position 32,179 of record JAVJIF010015020.1, read on the forward strand.
AAAACACCTAGAGGGGGGGTGAATAGGTGTTATTGCTAATCTAACAATCTTTTTAAAACTAAGATGAATTAATGATGCAACGATCTCTCAAAACAAGACTAAGAGCCGAATACCCGTGAGAGGTTCTGAACTCCTTCCTCTCAATTCCCCTTGAATGGGTTAGAGGTGCGCAATGCAACCTTGTTGCATGAGAATTGATCGAACAAAGTATGAATAAAATGCAATGATGAAATGCACACAAGATATTACAAGTATTACAAGCTTGAAGTAATAGCACAAGGAAAGAAACAAGATCACAAGCAAGTAATTAAAAGCAATAGAGTGCAATAGAAATTAAAAGCAAAATGGAGAGCAAGAGCAAAAGACAATCACAAACACAAGTATTTGTTTCGAGGTTCGAGCCACCGCTCTACTCCCCGCCTTCACCTCCGTGAAGGGTTTCCACTATCCACCGAGGACGATTACAACGGTCTACCGAAGACCCGAGCACCGAGCTCCACCAAGTACAATAACCTCTACCGAAGAGGTGTCTCCACAAGAACAAGAAAGTCACAAGAACAACAGTGATCACAACAAGATCACCAAACTCTTTTACAACACTCTCACTCTTTTTACAACTTCACTATAGAATGAGTTAGGGATTGTTGGCTCTGTGAAGTGTAGTGAGAAAAACTCAGTTGTAGAGATGATTTTTGCAAGGGAACACAACTGAAAACTAGCTCAAGAAAGAATTAGAAATGGAGAGCTTAAACACTTTTCTTTTCTCTTTTGAAAACTTGAGGATTTTTCTTGGTATTTTGTAAGAGAGTCTTCTCCTCTATTTATAGGGAGAGAAATGGGTTTAAAACAATTTATTTAGAGTTTATTTGCTCTGAAAAAGAACTGGAAAACCCTGAAAAAGTCTGCCAAAAAGCAATCTGAAAAACAGATTTCAGAATTGCACAAAAGAGGAAAGAGCCGTTGGGCATGTGCAGGCTTGGCGGTCGACCGGGCCGGTCGACCGCCAGCTCAGCTGGCAAAAGATCCGTTGGCTCGGGTCTTCTGGCGGTCGACCGGCCCGGTCGACCCAGAAAACCCGAGAGCAACTGCTCACAGTCGGTCGACCGGGGCGGTCGACCGACAGACGTGCACGTCCTGGCACTGGCGCCGGTCGACCGGGCCGGTCGGCCGGTCAGCCTGAAACAGGAAAAATAGTATTTTTTTGACTTGGAAAAATTTTGTAAAATAGTTTTGTGTTTGAACAAACTTAAGTAACATGCTAGTAGGAGTATATAAACATGATCTAAACATGATATTTATTTTGTAAAACTTAGGGTCATGTAAATATCTACTAAGGCATGAAACCAAATTTAAAACATGAAAACTTAAATACAAGACTCACATTTTAACAAAACCAAATTGTGTGTGTGTATCCTAGAGCCAATATCCAACACTTAAACTTTAACATTCTATTCTTACATTTGTTCTAGGTACTACAAGTGCTTCAAGAGGGCTTTTCACCATAAGGTCTTCAACACTTGATCCTTGAGCCCAATTTGAGTTGACTTGAGTCCAAAACATTTGCTAATAGGGAATAAACCTTCTAGATGAGTTAGATCCCTGAAACACACTTAACCAATAAACAATATTAGTACAAATAACTAATATGTTTTGTAATCATCAAAACACACTAAACAAGGGTGATTGTAACCTTGGGCCAACACAATTGTGATGAAATTGTGAGTCCGTCAGATTCTGTGATTGTTGCTTGGACTTACGCATCATCATGTCTAAGATTGATGGTTGTTGTTGCTTTGACTCATGCATACTCATCATTTCCAAGATAGATGGTTTTCTATTTTGAACTGGTGGATCTGAGTATGAATCTTGGAAATATTGTGGACAAGGTGGATAAGGAGGACAAGTTGGTTGAAGATTGGACTCGGGGGAAGCGAAACCCCATGAACTCTGTGAAGAGTTGAAATTATTGTGGAAATTATGGTCATAAGATGGGGGGCATGAGTTATATGCATTCGGATAAGACCATTCCGGCACACTAGGTTGGTCAAAGTTATGATATGCCGGGTTGGTAATATCCGAAAAAGACGTTGGTGTGAAATATGGATTAAAATTGGAAAAATTGTTATATGCCATATCACTCAAATACAAACAAAGAAAAAGAAAACAAACAAATAAGCAAACAAAAAAAAATTTTAACCTAAGTTAGGGTAGACTTATGACCTAGACGACTCCTAACTGGTTAGACTGTCCACGGGAGGTAGGGTGTAGACTTTGACCACAAGTTAATCAGCCAGATCAGGGCAAGATTGGTGGGAGGTTTCCGTCAAAGACGTTCCTTAATTAAATAACCACCAATCTTCGGGCTTTCGGCCCTCAATCCCCTTCCTAGACACTGATTTGGCAGGAGTCAAATTCCAACACCGTTCCCCTTAGGATAATCTCCTAATTGAGTCCGAGATATCCCTAGGGCCAACGTCTACTCATTTTTAGTTAGGCTTGGGTTAGTGAGTGAGGAGATTGTTTGTGGGCCAAGGAAGGGTGATGAAATCCCCACCTTATCTTATTTATAGGACAAGCCCTTAAGTCAATTTAGTGCACGTGTAAAGCAATAGACAAATATTCACTCAAAAGCAGTAAATCAGCCAACGGTGCTTCCTAGTCTATATGCAATGCGAACGTACCTTGTCTCCAGTACTCTTCAACAGAAATTAAAAAAATTAAATAGACACGTGCCTATATGCAAGAGTCTAATTTTTTTATTTTTTTCAACAAATAGGTTACTGTTAATTAATTAGCAGTGTGCAGGGTGATCACAGAGAAAAGTTAACAGAGCAGTAAACAAATATTGCAATTTGCAGCAACCTGCAGAAAACAGAGTAGTGAACTACTCAGGCCACGGAAACGCGGCTATTGCCACGCAAACGCGGCTCTATAGTAGGCTCTGCTGCTCTGCCTTCGAGGGCAGAGGCTCAGAGTTGCTATATGTCCTTTTCTGCTATTATTTTTCCTGTTCTCCGAACCTGCAAACAGAAAGAATAAAAGAATTAGTTTTTTTTAGAGAATACTTACCGTCCCTCCCCGGCAACGGCGCCAAAATTTTGATTGAGTTTTTCCTGCACACAAAATATAGAATATTAGATTTAGAAGTAAAGATGTGCAGGGTGCTCAATTCTAATCCGCTGTTGCAATGGCTATGCGGGTTGTGATCCTCAGGGAGGGACTAGCGATGGAAGCTTGTTTAGCAAGTTCTCTAAAAAATTATTCTTTTAGTTATTAAAAAGAAAATAAGAAAATAATAGTTAAAGTCTGGTTAGGAATAGGAGCGATATGTACAATGAGTTGGGAAAGAAAGAGTTGGAAGATGAAGTGTTGGTGATCTAAACTAAACTTACAAAGAAAGAAAACGAAAACTAAAAACACATACCTACCTCTTCTGCCCTGTTACCTTTGATCTGTTGCAACGACTTACCTTGTCTTTGAAGGCATTCAAGCATGACGTATAGGATCTTCCCCCTTCTCGGTCTACACTATGAAAAGAAAAGACAAACTATACTAGCAAGAGAAGGCTTGTTCATCACCATAGGCCATCAAAGGCACTTCTTCGGCTAAGCAGTCTCGAAACGATCAGATCTCATGGTTTGCAAGACATCAGAGAGAAACAATAAAATAAAACAAGAATAGAAAAACAAAAATAAAACAAAAACAAATCTTGAATAGATTTTATTAACAATGGAAGAAAAGTTTGACTTACACTGATGTCACCTCAGTACAAGCATGAACTCCTTCCTCCATGAAAGCATCCTCTACTCTCAGTTACATAAAATAAAAATTACAAAAAAAAAGAAAAATAAAAACCTAAACTACAAACTAGCCTAAAAACCCTAGATTTTGCTCTGTAGTTCGCTGTACGCCCTTCTCTGTTGCTCTGTAGGGGTATCTATAGGTGCAGAAGGAAGTAGAGTCCCAGTACGATTCCTCCACGAAAACAGTTGGCCAGTCTTATCTGGATTGCCGCGGAAACGGGAAATTTGCCGCGTTTTCGCGGCACTATTGTAGCCAAATGCCACGCGCTTTCTCGCGTGGCATCCTCTGGTCTGTCCATCTGGGTATATTCTTCTGGAAGTTGTATCCTGACTCTTTATTTTGAAATTTCGGGATAACTTGGAAGCAAGTTACCCTAAATCCAAATCTTCCAAATCTTTTTTAAAACGAATTTCATCTTTGCACTCTCCTCCTTTTATCTTTAGACTTGTCCTGCAAGTGATTGGGATTGAGTAGAAGTGTATCCCTTTCCTCTTCTTTAGTAATTGCAAATTTTACACATGGTAATTGCAACTTTGGCACTTGGTAATTGTAACTTTTGCATTGGGCTTGGACATGGGCTTTTTGGGCTTCTTTTGGGCTTTTATTTCTTTATTTTTTATTACTCAAGGCCTGCACACAATAAATAATAAAACATTAGTAATATTGCATAATTGTAGGAATAAATATGAAAATGTGATAGTAAATGTAGTGATAAATATGCACTTTTTACTACCTATCATCATCCTACCCATATATCTAGGTATGTACCCTAGCGACCCAACGCAAATACATCCATATATAAATAAACTGAGGTTGTTATTGGAAACTGGTGATGAAACTAACGGGTTATGTTTACAGTGGATCTCGTGCATATCCGGGACCACGGCCCAGGATATTCCGATGCTGGCCCAGAACCTGTCCTAGGCAAACAGGAGGTGGGTCTTATTGTATACTTATTCAGGAATATGATAGGAGGTAGGGAGCCAGTGCTCCCCTTGGATACTTGGAGGCCCTCAGGTAGACCCAGAAATTTGAGTTACAAAAATAACAAATACCATTGTAAATATATTCACTACTTGAAGTCCATCAATTTTCTCTTACCCGATCAAAGTTGTCATTTTTATAATTTATTATGTAATTATCATTTTACAAGTATAACAGGAGCAGGTCAGGTTCAGGAATTCAGGAGTACAACAGTACATGAGTACTAGGGATATAAATTACTGTATATAATACAGGATAACAGTTAAAGGATTCTCGTAATATGATATTTATAAGTCAAGTGTTATGCAAGGCAGGTGACAAGTGATAATGTACAAATGTCAAGTAATAGCATGTAGGTGGTAATAAGCAGGTGTCAGGTGATCAACATAGCATGTCAAGTAATAAGCACAATAGATATCACTATCATGTGCCACAATATAGGAAAACAGTACTGATACAGGAGATTGGTGCGAATACATAAAATGGTACTGATACAGGGGATCGTATGAATGCAGGAAAATGGTATAGTTTGGAAAACAGTATAAGTACAGGTTTCAAACTGTTCACAACCATCAAGAAAAAAAATAATAGTCACATTATCAAGTAAGTAAGCGGGCAAGCAAGCAAGTGAATATCCAAGCGGAGCTAAGTAAAGCTGAAGCAAAGCTAACACACAGAACTAGACGCTATCATGTTTGGTGTGGCTACCGTTCGCGGCGTGACTAAACGTACATGACAGAGCGAGCATATGAACGCTATACTATCACGCGTGGCAAAGCCTCGCTCACAGTGTAACTACGCCCACACAGGGTTAGTGAAAAAGTGCTGATGTTAGGTCTGCCAACCAGGCATAGTATAAAGAAAGTCTAGAGGACTTTAATGAACCTCAGAGAGGTTAAGCCTAGAGGCTGCAGTACAAAACCGTGGAGCGGTTAAGCCTGGGGGCTGTGAAGTACCTGCAAGGGATGTTAGTACCACACATGCAACAAATGCAGTAACAACATGTAACATGTAGCAACTAGCTAAGCGTGGCTCATGAGAAGCTAAGCAGTACTTGGGCAAAATTAGTGAGCAGCGTTAGTCACTAAAGCACAGGGCGGATCCGTGTGTGTGTCCTAAGATGAGTGTTCAACCGCTACATTAATCGTACCCAGTCACAATTCCTGCACAAATGAATCTAACGAATAAGTGCTGAGCACTAAACTTACCATCCAGATGGGAGAAGATCTAGACAAATCGTGAAGCAACTGAGCCGAGAGGCTAAGTAGAGTGGAGACGTAGCTAAAACATGCCTAACGAGGCTACACAATTAAACTCGGCTCATAACCACATAGTGTAGCTAGTAAAATCCAGAGGATTTAAGTCTGGAGACTAAGCAAAGCGGGAGCGTAGTAAGTCGTGCCTAACGAGGTATCCAATAGGCTAATTATATAGTCACACGGCTTAGTTAGGCTCCCGATGATGCTGGAAAACCTAGGAGATTTATGTTCGGGGACTAATGACCACGAAGGGTCGGCCATGCATAGTAATAAAGCAGTAATAAAATGCATCACAGACAGTGTATATGTACATGTATTTAACTACACTAATACAACCATTCATCACATGGCTACAGATACATCAGACTGATACAAGTTACTACATGTCCACAGCATACAAATAGCACCAATACCGATACAAGACACTTGTCCATAATGCATATACAATTACACATTTTACAAATACAATAAACACCCGTCGAAGCGGGGTACCTAGATAAAGAGGCGAGAACACTCGCCAAAAAATCTACAAAAAATCTCGCGAAATCCCGGAGTCCAAAACACGTACGTGCGCCACCATATTATTAAAATATATTTAGAGAAAGTATGAGAGAGGAGAAAGAGGAAAGAGAAAGGAGTGAGAGAGAGAGTCAGAGAGAGAAAGAGGGAAAACAAAGGAGAAAGAAAAGAGGGGGGTTGCTGCCTCTGCTACTCATGACCAGGCCCCCTGGCCTGGCCGTGGCCATGGCAAGGTCGGCCATGCTGGCCCCCTGATAGCCCCCAGCTAGGGTTGGCCGGCCCATACCCAAGAGGAGAGGGGGAAAGGAGGTGGAAATGGTGGTAGGATGGTGGTTTGTAGGTGGTGGTGGTTTTGATAGAGGCGGAGGGGATTTGAAGAGAATCGAGATGATGGTGATGAAATTGAAAGAGAGAGGAAGGAAAGGAAGTAAGAGGTGGTGGGAGTGGTATTGATGGTGGAGCAGATGGGTAGTTGTGGTGGTTGAGAGGGTGGTGGAAATTTGGTGGTGGAGGGAGATGTGGAAGAAGGAGATGATGATGGTAGTGATGGAATTGAAGGAGGAGGAGATGTTGACGGGACGTCGGAGCTTGGTTTCCGGCCTAGGGTGTCAACGGCGTTGGATCAGATGAAGTGCGACCATTGGTAGAGGTGATTGGCCGTTCCTTGGAGGAGAGAGGCGGTGAGGAGAAATTGAGGAGTGAGGGAGAGAGAGGGAAAGAAAGGGAAAAGAAATTGAGAAAGAAGGAAAAAGAATTTGAGGGAGAGAAAGAGAGAATTTTGAGAGAGGGAGGAGGAAAAGGTTGTCGCTGGCTACGTTTCGGCCAGGGAAGAAGAATGAAGGAAAAAAAGAGAAAAGAGAAGGAAGAAGTGAATTTAAAAGAGAAGGGGGAGAAAATATTTGGAGAATAGGTAGAGGAGAAAAATGGAGAAAAGAAAAAGAAAAGAAAAAGAGAAAAGAAAAAGGAGTGGTGGAGAAAATGTAAAAAAGAAAAAAGGAAAAGAAAAAAAGAAAAATATCCGGATAAAGCTCCGGCTTGAGAAAAACACCGAAAACACAAGAAAGCCAAAAAAATAAAGTAACTCAGAAAGGTCTCTAAAAATTATCAAAAATAGATAATATTATACTGAGTATCATAATGAAATTAGATTCAAGAAATTCAATCTCATTTTCAAATTAAAATTCTGGAGGCAACTGGTGATACCCGTCGATACCAAATCCGGTCGAATTTTGATTAATTCATAAAAATTCCCAAAAATGTACAAAATTAGAAAATACGATTCTAAGGAACAATGTGAAAGAAATTTCTAGAAATTTAACTTCATTTGTGAATTAAAAAAAAATCTGAGAATCGATCGGCAACACGGATCGATACAGGTTTTGAAAATTCTATAATTTAATTCAGGAAAATTCCTGAAATCATGAAAAATATAAAATATTAGAAAACAGTGTTTGAAACTGAAATTAGTCAAATCTGACTACCGAAAAGACTAAATCGAGGAATACACTAGGATCGGGTCCACGGTTAAGACTAGGATTGACTTTGAGTCCACGAATCCGGATCCAATGCAAAACAATCGCATAAATAATTATAAAAAAATATATAGAAAGTACATCAAAAAATATGATCTAAAAATTAAAATATGTATTTAAGTACGTATTCTAAAAATGGGGTGTTACATTCTACCCACCTTACAAAAATTTTGTCCTCAAAATTTTGATAAGGGGTAGATGAACACAGAAAAATAGGGATAGGGATTGTACCAATTAAAATATGCATAACTAAAGGTAATGCTCATAATTTGACTGATCGATAACCTCAGGACCTAGATGTCTTCTGCACTTTCTGCCGCATAAAACTTCTAACGGTACTATATTAATATAGATCTGATAATTGTAAATAAGAAAATTCTGTTAGACAAAGATAATTAAGAATCTGAATGGCCCGGTTTGTCTGAGAGTGAGAAGATAAGCTGAATATAAAAAAAAGTCCCTAAACTTCTCTAAAGACTTTAACAGAACTGTGATCTGAATCCCGTATCTCTGTCTAACACAATAATAATTGGAATACCGTGTAGTTGGACTACCTCTCTCATATAATTATCTGCCAGAATTTTTTGTAGATGACCCAATCTGAATAAGACTTCAGAACTGGCCAGACTTTCACTGCCTGAATTCTACTAGAACCATGGTGATTACTCCTTTCAAAAAGACGATACCCAAGAATACGATACTATTCGCTAGAATGCATACTTATTCTGTTGGGCGTGAAACTATCCCTGGTGGAGAGTCTATAGTAAGATTACTAAATGTTCAGCATGTTCTCTATAACTCTGGAAGTAAACCATAATATCAAAGATAAAGAAAACCCAATAAACTGATCACAAATAAATAAAGAAAAACTAATAATGATAATGAATTTTGAATGTTGGATGCTGATTATTCTGGAAGGTATAACTGCAAATTTAAATATTGTAAACAATCTGGAATACTATCTTATAGATGATAACACATTTGAAGATTAATTACTTAGAGAATACTCAAGCCTTGCAAGGTTGGCTAAATAGATCATCGATAAAGATTATGACAAATCTTGTTCAGATACACCGAGAAAACTTGGTTCACCAAGTCCATGCAACACGTTAGGCGGAGAAATCTAGGGAACAAGACTAGGATAATAAACTCTGACAGAACTAGACACGAGCGAAGTCAAGACCAGGTGGGGCCATTGCGTAACACAATGTCTGGCGTTAAGCACTAGGGTGTAGCGGAGCTAACGCTCTGTGAGGATCGTACTTGGTAGAGCTCAAACGGTGGAGTCAGCACGTAACATCGCTAGTGTTAAGCGCCAGGGTGCAACAAGCCCATGCCTGTTTGAGTTCGCGTGGCTAGAACATGACTCTCGCTTAGCGAGATTAGCGAGGTCTGTGGTTCATCAAATCCATAAAGACTGCTAGGTGTTGTGACTCCAAAGAACATGATTAAGAAGACACAATAATCAAAATGAGTCCTAACTGCTTTCTTCTGGATGACAACCTTATGACAGATCAATTTTGATGATCCCTGAGCTCTATGAAGTTATAGAAGAGAATGTGATCATTCGTGGAATAGTATAAATAGAGAATACTAAAGCTCTGACTGACAGAAGTCCTGAATCCAGAAATTTAATTCATAATGACACTCTTTGTATAGTGATACAGTCTATCTGATTATATAAGTGATGACTACCCCACTTTCTGTACTTATCTTCACTTTCTGTGCCAATCCCCATAGAATGCTCATATATATAAATATAAGAATAAAGTACAGAGCCGAAGAACTACCCGATATAAGATAATCCGGTGTACTAGATGTTGGCCCAAAGGCCCATCACTCTAGTTTTGATGATGATTAACTCATGTAGTTATAGTACTAATGATCTTATGTTTAATCAGTCTCAGATATGTGATCAAGATCTAAGTAGGTGTTCAGCTTCAACAAAAGATTTAAAGTCAGGTTTTGGAGCTAGCACGTGTTGATTCAAGAGCTCGCTCATCAAGATTGCATCAAGTACTCAAGAGGAGTCTAGCTCATTGGATCATGTTTTGGACCAAGTCAAGAAGGAGAAGAAGTTTCTCAAGTGAAGATTTTTTAAGAGAAGACTTGTGTCTAGGTTTGGTTATAAGTGTTAAGATTTTATTTTTAGATAAAATGTAATGGATAGATTAGTTGGTGGATTGCTCAAGTTCATATACACTCACACACATGATTTATATGCATTTTCATAAAAAGTTTTCGTTTTAGAAAATACCGGTTTGGTTTTAAGATTCAAAATATACACGTGTTTTTATCAAAACTTAAATTAGAGCTTAATGTCAAAAACATAGATATTTCATCATATATGTGTAGTGGATCATATACATACACACTAAGCTTCAAAAGTTTTTAAAATATCTTATTTTTATATTTGGAGGAGTTTTGGAAAAATCGGTTTTCAATTTGGAAAAATCGTTTTGGAAAAATACAGATTTTTGTTTAAGGCAAAACTTTCATATTACAAAAATAGATCAAAATGTTTGTAACATATTTTGATTTTTACTCAAACATATTTGTATATCAAAGTATATTATTGAACTTATTTTTGTAGATTTTTAAAGAATTTATGGGATTTTATTGAAGGTAAAAAGACCATGTTTTAAATTCCTAAAATAGCTGGACTGGCCTTCTGCCGGTCGATCGAGCTAGAGGTCGGTGTATACAAATGTGCACAGCCAAGGGCTAGTTGACCGCACGGTCGACCGCCAGAGAGCCTCTGCTCTCTGAAAATGGCCCGGTCGACTGGGCGGTCGACCGCTGGGTCATTTTCCAGTTTACAATCGACCGGCCCATCGATCACGGGCACAACGGTCAGAAATCTGACCATTGACTGGTCGACCAGGTGGTCGACCGCCAGCAGTCCAGACTGCAGAGTTGGCCTCCAATGGCCACATTTTTGAAGCCTATAAAAGGGGCTTCCATTGGACTGTTTTCTAAAAGATTTCAAGAGAATTTTTGGGCTAGTTTTTCCTACCTATTTCAGTGGTTTTCTCCAAATGTTTTAGAGCAAATATTTTCAAATCAAAAGGAGAGTTTATCAAGAGTGTTTTCTAAAGAGTTTTGTTGAGTTTTCACCACAATCCATCCAAGTTTTTCTCATACATACTTGAGCTTTCCATTGCTATATAATCCTATAGGAGAGTTGTTGTGAGAGTAATTTTAGGTGATCAAAGTGTTTAGATCACCAAAGTGTTCATTCTTATTTGAGGAGGCGGACTTACGGGTTCGCGTTGTTTCGAGTTCTAGTGAGAGCTCGGTCTAGAGGTGTGGCCTCGGCAAGCTAGTGTACTTGCGGTGTGTAGTTCTTACGGGAACAAGAGAGGGACTAGTGAGTCCAAGGAGTTCTAGTGTGAACTCGTATTGGTGTTGTGGCATCGAGTGATCCGGTGGGATCAGTTTATAGTAGAAATCCTTCATAGTGTTGAAGGCAGAGACGTAGAGCAAGGGTGCTCGAACCTCAAAACAAATCTCCCGTGTTTGCGATTGCTCTCTCTATCTCTCACTTGTGTTTATATCTTACTTGCTTACATTGCTTATATCTTTATATGCTTGATATATACTTGTGCCCAAATTGATATATGCTTGGGTTTGTTTGCTTATACTTGTATTCAACCAAGAAAGGCATAGCAGCACCTCAACTCTTATCTAGAGGAATCTTGAGAAGATAGTCCAAAGCCCTTCACCAGGAATTCGGCTACACTCTTGTGTTATACTTGGTGTATTTAGTTTAAGAATTTTTAGTTTGCATAAATAGTTTTAATTCCGCATTAATTCACCATTAGATTAGCTAGTCGCCTATTCACCCCCCTCTAGGTGATTTCAATTGGTATCAGAGCTTGGTGCTCTTGATTTGGGTCTAACCATCTTGAGTTAAAGATCCTTATTTATAGCTAATCACAATATTTGTACACACGCATGGATTTCATGTCACCTCCCATATTTGACATTCTTAACATCCAAACTTGGAAAGTTAAGATGTCTATGTACCTTAAAGCCCTAGGCATTCATATTTATTTTGTCACTATTAAAGATTCTTATTGTTTATATGGCAAACACCTTGAGGCTAATGTAAAAGCCATCCATGTTTTAAAGTTAACCCTAAATGATGAATATTTATCTAGGGTTTCTAATTTTGATTCGGCTTTTGTAGTATGGAACACTATAGTCCCCCTTGGCGAACAAAAGCAATACTATGCGGGAGCAACTCGGATGATGGAAGTGATGCTTCCCATTTGTGATATATGGTCCAAGGGGATAACCCCCTTGAGGTAAATTCTGAATTCGAGCTAGAAGAAGATATTAACATGTCTTGTGATGAGCTTGAATCATTTTGTCAACAACTTCTTGAAAAATATGATTTACTTAAAAAGGATAATAACAAATGAAAAAAAAACAACACTTCTTTGCTAAAAGAAAATGATTCTCTTAAAAATAAATGTGCATGTATTTCAAAAGAAAATGATATGTTAAAAAAGATAATATTTTCTTGACTTCTAAATTAAATGATCTTTATGAAGGAAATACTTCTTTGAAAAGTAAGATTATTTGGTGGAAAAAGAAAAGGAAATTGCTTTGAAAGAAAACAACTCTTTAGAAAGAAAAATTAGTTCAAAAGAAAAAGAAAATGTTTCTAAAAAGAAAAAGATTGTTGACTATGCTTTTCATGCTACTATCAATAAAAATGAGATTAAATTTTTGAAAAATAGAATTGATTGTTTGAGCTCAATCTTGAGCAATTGTGCATTTAATCATAATAGATTGGAAACCTTATTTCAAAAGAAATAAGCTTCACATGTTCATGCACATCACCTACGACATACCTATGCACACTTTGCACATTATGATCATACTCATTCTCATATGCATGCTAGAGTGTACAAATATATACATTGCAGCCGCAAAGGCCATTTAGTAAAATTTTGTTATGATAAGGTAAATTCTATTAATTTTACTAATAAAAATATTTGGATTCCAAATAATGTTAACCCCCGTGGACCCAAAAGAAAATGGGTACCAAAATCTCCACCTCTTGTGTTTGATGTAGGTGTAGGCTCTCACATGATGTGAGAGGATTGGTACCTTGGTGGTGGATGCATGAGCTTGATGGACACTATAAATTGATGCATCACTATCAAGGAAGTTTGGTGGGAAGATCACCATGTTTGGAGACTTAGAGAATAGTGCATTTGGTTTGGTAACTATCTCTAAACTCCATTTAATTTACATGCTTTTATATTTGATGATTTTTAGCATGTTTTAGTTTTTATTAAAATAATCATGTTTTGTATTTCATGAGGTGAATACTTGTTTAGATATAGTTTTTTGTCAAAACTTGTGTATATACTTGTGCAAGTAGCGAGCAACATTTGATTTCTATATGTTTGCACTTCATTGCTTATTTGTACTCATTATATATACGTGTATAACCTAGTTTTGATGATTTTCTCATTTACACTTGTTTTGCCTATTCTTGTGCTGTTTTGTTTCATGAATATGTTATATTTATCTAAAACTAATAAATATACATGTATACCCTTGAGTCACTTGCCTTCATGCAAATACTATTATGGACTCTTTTTGTGTTTGGGATATGTAAACATATTCCTAGTTTTGATAAAATAACATATGTCTTGAAGTTTGTTTTTAATGAAAAATAAATTTTTATGATTTTCATATTTGGTTGATAAAATGAAATTCATGTTCATTTTGAGCCTCATTGACTATTTTTCATGATTATGCTAATCACATACCCTTTGTATACTCACATCATTTTTGTATACTCATGATTTTGTTTCATGAGCACATATTTGAGCCTTATAGATTTCGAGTGTTAACTTTTGTGTATTTAGTATGACTTATGAAATATATATGATTTGTTTTCATATTTGAAGGATCTTTAACTAGTTTTCAAAACTATTTTAAACTAGTTAGTTATTCTTCAATTGGTAGAGTTTTCAATCTTTGCAAATATTTTCAAACTCTTATTTTTAAAAACCCTACCAACCCTTTAAGGGCGGATGGATGGGCGACCATGCCTTGTATGCTCAAATTAAATATCTTTTATTATGTGCATGAAAAGGGTAGATAATTATGAGTTATACACTTGATTCTCATCATATTTTCAATTGGTATCAAGAATGTTTTACCTTTCATTTCAATTGGTTTCAAAATTGGTATAAAAATGTTTTACCTTTTATTTGGTATCAAAATTTACCATATACTTTAATTGGTATCAAAATATAAAATATTTTCTTTCATTGGTATCAAAATTTACAAATGTTTCAATTTCAATTGGTATCACAAAATTTCAATTTCATATGGTATCAAAAATCTTGTGATATCTTAAAATTTTATTATTTACAAATGGTATCTCAAAATTTGTTTACGTATTATCACAATTTGTGTTAAAAAAATGTTTTGATATGTATTGCCTATATGCAAGGGGAGCTTAACATCTCTTCTACATGTAGATTCATGTTGAGTGTATCTTATATTGAGGAGCTTGACATCTCTTCTTTATGTGATACACGTGTGTAGGAGGAGCTTAACATCTCCACTTATGCATTATATATTATACTTTATGTGATTTAGGGTTTTGTCATCCCTTCTTCATGTAATGCATGTATGCAGGGGAGCTAACTTTGCCTCTTCCTCTTCATGAATGTATATCGCATATATATCCTTATTGTTGATTTGTTTTTTACCCCTTTATTGATGATTGACAAAAAGGGGGAGAATGATTTTGAGTTTATAGAGTTTTTATGTTATGTTCATACAAAAAGAGGGAGAATGATTTTGAAAGTTTATACAAAAAGGGGGAGAAGGTTTTGGGAAAAGGATTTTGGATTTATGCATGTTTCTCTCACCTTGATTATGCATATATATTTGTTTTGTTTTATGCATTTCATTGCAATATCTATTTGTTTATTGTTATGCATGAGTTAAGGGGGAGCTTCTATGAAGCTTGACTTTAATCCATGCATATATAACTCTATGAGTTTTGTCATCATCAAAAAGGGGAGATTGTTGGCCCAAAGGCCCATCACTCTAGTTTTGATGATGATTAACTCATGTAGTTATAGTACTAATTATCTTGTGTTTAATCAGTCTCAGATATATGATCAAGATCTTAGTAGGTGTTTCGCTTCAACAAAGGATTTAAAGTAAAGTTTTGGAGCTAGCGTGTGTTCATTCAAGAGCTTGCTCATCAAGATTGCATCAAGTACTCAAGAGGAGTCTAGCTCATTGGATCATGTTTTGGACCAAGTCAAGAAGGAGAAGAAGTTTCTCAAGTGAAGATTTTTCAAGAGAAGACTTGTGTCTAGGTTTGTTTGTAAGTGTTAAGATTTTATTTTTAGATAAAATGTAAAGTATAGATTAGTTTGTAGATTGCTCAAGTTCATATACACTCACACATAAGATTTATATGTGTTTTCATAAATTCGTTTTGGAAAATACCAGTTTGGTTTTTAAGATTCAAAATATACATGTGTTTTTATTAAAACTTAAATTAGAGCTTAATGTCAAAAACATAGATATTTCATTATATATGTGTAGTGGATCATATCCATACACACTAAGCTTCAAAAGGGTTTAAATATATTATTTTTATATTTGGAGGAATTTGGAAAAATCGGTTTTCAATTTGGAAAAATCGTTTGGGAAAAATACAGATTTTTGTTTAAGACAAAATTTTCATATTATAAAAATAGTTCAAATGTTTGTAACATGTTTTAATTTTTACTCAAACATGTTTGTATATTAAAGTATATTACTGAACTTGTTTTTGTAGATTTTTAGAGAATTTTTGAGATTTTATTGAAGGTAAAAAGACCATGCTTTAAATCCCAAAATAGCTGGACTGGCCTTCTTCCGGTCGACCGCACGGTCGACCGAGCCAGAGGTCGATCGACCGAGCGGTCGACCGATGTGCATAAACGTGCACAGCAAGGGCTGGTCGACCGCACGGTCGACCGCTAGAGAGCCTCTGCTCTCTGGAAATGGCCCAGTCGACCGCTGGGTCATTGGCCAGTTTACGGTCGACCGGCCGGTCGACCGCTGGCACAACGGTCAGAAATCTAACCGTTGGCCCGTCGATCGGGCAATCGACCACCAGCAGTCCAAACTGCTGAGTTGGCCTCCAATGGCCACATTTTTAAGCCTATAAAAGGGGCCTCCCTTGGACTGTTTTCTACAGGATTTCAAGAGAATTTTTAGGCTAGTTTTTCCTTCCTATCTCAGTGGTTTTCTTCACATGTTTTAGAGCAAATATTTCCAAATCAAAAGGAAAGTTTATCAAGAGTGTTTTCTAAAGAGTTTTCTTGAGTTTTTTTTACCACAATCCATCAAAGTTTTTCTCACACATACTTGAGATTTCCATTGCTATATCAACCTATAGAAGAGTTGTTGTGAGAGTGCTTTTAGGTGATCAAAGTGTTTAGATCACCAAAGTGTTCATTCTTGTTTTTAGGAGGCAGACTTGCGGGTTCACGTCGTTTCGAGTTCTAGTGAGAGCTCGGTGTAGAGGTGTGGACTCGGCAAGCTAGTGTGCTTGCGGTGTGTAGTTCCAGCGGGAACAAGAAAGGGACTAGTGAGTCCAAGGAGTTCTAGTGTGAACTCGTTGTAGGTGTTGCGACACCGAGTGATCCGGTGGGATCGGTTTATAGTGAAAATCTTCCATAGTGTTGAAGGCGGGGATGTAGAGTAAGGGTGCTCGAACCTCGAAACAAATCTCCCGTGTTTGCGATTGCTCTCTCTATTTTTCACTTGTGTTTATATCTTGCTTGCTTACATTGCTTATATCTTTATATGCTTGATATATCCTTGTGCTCAAATTGAGATATGCTTGAGTCTGTTTGCTTACACTTGTATTCAACCAAGAGAGCCATAGCGGCACCTCAACTCTTATCTAGAGGAATCTTGAGAAAATAGTCCAGAGCCCTTCACTGGGAGTTCGGCTACACTCTTCTGTTATACTTGGTGTGTTTAGCTTAAGAATTTTTAGTTTGCATAAATAGTTTTAATTCCATATTAATTCACCATTAGATTAGCTAGTCACCTATTTACCCCCCTCTAGGTGATTTCATTAGAATCAAAGAATGCCAGAATAGGGTGAGAGTGAACCACAACTATCCTTCCACTACCTCACTAGTCTACCCATATCTTAAGTTGGTATAATGACGAAAAAAATTGGAATACGAAAAAAGAAAGGGATTAGGAATCAAAGGAAGAACGATCAAGAAGAAATAGATAACCCTACACTTGTAGTTGGATTGTATCACCAGGACTCGTGCACTTTAGTTGCAAATTTCTTTATCATTAATTTACCGACTGGTTATACTATGGATGCAAGAACCTAGGCTCTGAACCATTATGTAAAGCCCCAATCTCGCAAGTACGGAGATGTTACTGTGATATAAATACGCAGGTCAGAAATACCCTCACATATTTATGCTAAGCATCAGTACAGGTAAGAAGCAAAGTACGGAAGTACACAATGTATTATACATTCCAACATATAAGTACAATTACAAAGTTATCAGAGGATGTGACACATTATTACAAGAATATTACATCACAGATACGCGCAAATGAGAGAATACAAAGAGATATACAAGATAGTACAAAAGCCACTCACGAGTTATAAAAGAAAAACTCGAGGGACGAGCAGGGGGCCTGGAAGGATAGGGCTTCGAACGGTCGACTGCTGATTCACGACATACCGCTGTTCAGCTTTGATCACCAGGAGGTCCACGGTCCAAGCTCTAAGATCTAAACATGCAGGTCCAAGGGAGTCAAAACTCCCAAACGAGTGGTGAGGCGAGAGCCAAGCGGCGTGCAGGGACAAGCATACGTGTATCGATAAATTCGAGCCAAAGAGCAAGTATTAAAAATCGTGTCATGAGCATAGACACATGGAGTAGGTAATTAGACATCAAGTGATGTAAATATGGCAAAACCAATTATACAAACCCAAATTACTGATCCATGAGATTGGTACGTCGAAAGAATAATTCAAATAAGAAAACCCTCATTGTAATATCCCTAATTAGTAATATTGTATTTTTATTTTAAAGTATTTATTTGATTTACTAATTATATTATTATTAATTAACTTAATTTATAGTTATTATTTTTATTATTAAATTTACAAATTATTTTGAGATAGTAAATGTAATTTGGCTTTATATATTATTACCATTATTTTCTATCAATATGTTTAGTTACTTATTACTATTATTTCTATTATTATTCTTATTATTAATTGTTTATATTAGTAGTAATTGTTACTTTTGATTATTATTTATTTTTATTGTTGTTATTATTATTGTAAATAGTATTATTATTATTTTGTGTTGGTATTATTATTATTACTGTAGTTGTTGTTATTATTATGATTATTGTTAATTATTATTAGTGATATTATTATTTTTGTTATTATTATGTTTTAGTATTCTTATTTTTATTGTGTATTATAATTACTGGTAGTATTGTTACCAAGTATTATATAATATTCTTATTATTTATATTATTCTTATTTTTTGTTGTTGTTATATTATTACTTTGTATTATTATTATTCTTCTTAATATAATTATCTTTATTCTTCCCTAGCCCTTAGCCCATACCCATTCTCTATTGATCCGCACCCAAACTCCTATAGGCCAATACCTAAAAACCAATAACCCTTTAAACCTATACCCATTATCACAACCCATACCCACCTTCCTATATAAAGCATCTCCTAATTCTACCCTAACCCTAATCCCTAAACTAATCTCCTCTCCCTTCTCCCCTTGGCAACCGTAAGCCCCTTTGCCGATGCACCCTAGCAGTACCACCGCCCACCCCTCCCCCCGCCAGAGCCGAGCACCCTCCACCGTGCCTCCATGCCATCACCAGCACCATGATCTTCATCTTCTTCACCTTCCTTCCCCAGCATCCATCACGCACAGGCCTCCTGCATCTCGTTCTTACACACTACCGCCCTGTCGAGCCCCCGCCAGAGTGCCGCCAGAACGCCCTGGCAGCATCCAGAACTTCAACACCCCAAGTCACCTCCTTGCCATCAGGATCCGTCCTCCTCCCTTAACCTCGGCAGCCTAAGCCCGGTCTTCTATCTCCACCAGACCCCATGCAACTCCAACTGGAGCTCCATCCTCCTTGGCTGCTGTAGCAAGGCCGAGCCCATCTTCACCTTGGCTTTCTCCTTCCCCTTTGGCCTGTGGCAGCAAACATCCTGCTTCCATCCTCTGTCGAGAGCCCCAAGCAACCCACGGAGCACATCCATCATCACCCAGGCCCTCACAGCCCTCCTCTCATCCGCGACTTCCATCTCCGTCGATCGCTGCTGATGAATCATTGCCATGGCCATGAATGGTTCTCTGTTTGTCTCTCTTTCATTTTGTGTTATATTAGTGTATATTATGTGTGCGCTTGGGTAATTGTGATAATATGTGTATGTCGTAATTATGTATAAGATGTGTATATATGATTATGTGTGTATTTATATTTAAGTGTATTGTGGGTGTGTACATGATCACGTGTAGGTGTACATTTGTGTGTGTCTATATATATATATATATATATATATATATATATATATATATATATATATATATATATATATATATATATATATATATATTGATTTATATATGTATAAGTTTGTATGTAAATATGCATGTGTGTTGTGTGTAGAAGAATGTACATGTATGTATGTGGTGTGTATATATATGAGTGTATACCAGTATGTGTGTATATTTGTATTCATGTGAGTTCATTTGTTTGGATGCGTGTTGCAGCGATTTGGACTCGTTCATGCGATCCGAACTGGGTAATGGGAGATTCGAATTTGGGCCCGTTATGGACCCGATACACTGGCAATTCGAATACTGACCTACGAGATGATTCGGAGATTCATATCAGTTCTGTAAGATCACCTAGAGGGGGGGTGAATAGGTGATGGCTAATCTAATGGTCACTTATGAACAAATAATGCGGAATTAAATCTATTATGACCAATTAAACTTCTTTTAATTAAACACTTATGTATAACACAAGAGTGTTGCCGAATTCCCCTTGCGAGGCTCTGGACAAGCTCCTCTAGATTCCCCTTGAATGGGTTGAGGTGCCGCGTTGGCTCTCTTGGTTGAATACTAGTGTTAACAACAATCCCACGCAATTATATATCAATTAAGCACAAGGGTATATCATGCACATAAAAGATAAAGACTATAAAGTAATGCAAGATATAAGAGACAAAGAGAGAGAGAGAGAGAGAGTAAGCAATCGCAAACACAAAGGGTTTGTTTCGAGGTTCGAGCACACTTGCTCTACATCCCCGCCTTCGACACACGAAGGATTTCCACTATGCAAGATCCCACCGGATCTCTCCTCAGTGCCGCAACACCTACAAGCCCTCGGACTCTCTAGTCCCTTACACAACCCAAGCCCACCGGCTCGTCGAGGCCGCACCTCAAGCTACAAGTCCTCACTAGGACCCAACAACACCAAGTCCTCACTAGGACCCTCAATCAAACCGCGAACACAACCGTCCGCCTTCTCAAAGAACAAGAAATGATCTCTTGGTGATCTAAACATTTGATCACCAATTACAAACTCTCACTACAACTCTCCTATAGGATGAATAGCTCAATAGATGCTCAAGTGTAGTGTGAGAAATCAAGGAAAGAACTTTTGATGGAAAACTCAAGAAATCACAATAAATACTCTCTTGATAAAATCCCTTTTGATAAGAAATATTGGCACTCTATTTTGTGGAGAAAACTTCTGAAATCACTTGGAAAAACTGGCTCAAGAAGTCCTCAAAATCTTAGCTTCAAACAATGACAAAACCCCCTTTATAAAGGCCAGAAAAATCTGACCGTTGGGCTCTGTCAGAGCTACCGGTCGACCGGTCCGGTCGACCGGCAACGGTCAAAAATCCGACCGTTGCAGCCTCCGGTCGACCGAGCAACTGGAGAAGAGAGTAAACTCTCTGTCGGTCGACCGGCCCGGTCGACCGATAATTCCCGAGAGCAAAGCTCTCTGAACCGGTCGACCGGCCCGGTCGACCGTTCTCCAGTGCACACTGGCGTGCACGTCGTGCACGTCCGGTCGACCGACCCGGTCGACCGGCCTCTGTCAGTTCTGAAAAATCAGAACTGGCAGAACTAGAAAATAGGGATTAAGAATTGGTCTTGTGGCTTAATAAAATCCCAGAAATTCACAGTAAATCCAGAAAAATAGTTTCAATCAAAATAAAAACTGTTTTTCTAAAAATATGTTTTTCTAACACTTGTTTTTCCATAACTTCACAAAATACAAAAACAAGATATTTTGAACTTATAAAGCAAAGTGTGTATGGATATGATCCACCACACAATCAAGATGAAATATCTAGTTTTTGACATAAAGCACTAAACTTGTTTTGGTTAAAGGATATGTATATAAGAAATTACCAAAACCCAAAGTAGATATTTTGTCATAAGGAAAATCTCATCAAATAAAAAAAACAAGATATACTTTTAAAGCATAGTGTGTATGGATATGATCCACTACACAAATAAGATGAATATCTAGTTTTTGACATAAGGCTCTAAACATGGTTTTGGATATAAGATATGTATACATGAATACCAAAAACCAAATTGTATTTTATCACAAATAAAAATCTTTTCTTAACTAGGAAAATCTTTTATGAAAATCATTCTATCAAGAGTGTGTGTGTGATATAGACTTGAGCAATCCACCAATCTATTCTATCCTTTACATTTTTATCTAAAATAAATAAAAATCTTATACCTAGACACAAGTCTTCAACTTCTTGAAGTCTTCCCTTGAAGTCTTCTCATCTTCTTGACTTGGTCCACATGCAATCTACCGAGCTCATCTCTAGATGTGATCTTGATGCATAGGCTCGTGAATCAACCGGTGCTAGCTTCCAACTTGACTTTAAATCCTTTGTTGAAGCTCCACACCTACTAAGATCTTGATAAGGAATCTGTCACTAATTAAACACAAGATCATTAGTAATCATAACTTCATGAGTTGATCATCATCAAAACTAGGGTGATAGGCCTTTGGGCAACAATCTCCCCCTTTTTGATGATGACAAAACTCATGACGTTATATATGCATGGATTAAAGTAAAGCTTCAAAGAAGCTCCCCCTTAACTCATGCATACAAAATAAATAATAATATGATCATGAAGCACATGAATATGGATGCAAATATGGAGATGCAACAAGCATAAATCAAAATCTTTTTACTCCTATTTGCATAAATCAAAACACATATGCATAAATACAAATCTTAATTCCCCTTAAGTAAGAAGGACAAATACTTCTCCCCCTTAAGCAAGGAAATCATGCATATATATCAAAACAAAAACACAAAATACTTCTCCCCCTTTTGTCAATCATCAACAAAGGGTTCAAAGTAAAATCAAATCAACAAATTTTCTCCCCCTTATGTCAAAAATAAAGAAGTCAAGGAGGGGCAATACAAATCAAAAATTTTGAATTTTTCTCATCAAAACAAAATCATTAATTCTATTTTATCAAAACAAATTTTGAATTTTCTCTTTGATATCAAAAAAATATTGATACCATTTTAAAATCTAATGCATAAGCTTGAAAAATAAGATTTGAATTAAGCTTAGCATTAACAACACATGAAGAATTCGAACTAGTTAAATGAGAGTGTTTAACACTAGTACGAAATCCTTCTATCAAGGAATAAATCTAAGGATTTTCATGAGATAGCAATGAAACACAAAACACTCAAACACTCTAATCTATAAAGTCCAAATAGTTTCAAAAGAAGTGAGTGTACTAATGTTATGTGAAACATGGCATCATGAAATGGCAATAAGGTACAATATTCCTTAGAAAATCATAAACATCAAAATCATCTCACATTTTTTTTATTAAATCATTGAAAACAAAATCTATATGTCAAGATATATGTATGTTTTGACAATACATGAAATATACATACATATCTCTTAAACTCAAGTGAGTCTATATGAATGGATTTGCATTGAAGGCAAAAGACTCAAGAGTTATACATGTATATTTTAAGGTTTGGCAAAATACACATATACATGAAATAAAAGGCACATGATCATAAATCAAATCCAAAAGGTGAACATAAGTTTAAATATGTATGAATCATCAAAACTAAGCAATACAAGTACATTTCAAAGGGTTCAAATAAGCATTTAAGCACACTTACTAATAGATCTTTTGAGGCCCATGATATGTTCAAGTATAAATCCTAGTGTTGACAAAAAACTAACATATAAACTAATATTCAAATCATGAAGCATTAAATTTAAGAAAAATAGAATCATGTGACAATCTCAAAACTATTTGAAGAATACATAACTAGTATAAATTGTTTTTGAAAACTAGTTAAAGATCCTTCAAATATGTCAAATCATATGTTTTTCATGAATGAGACTAAGTACATAAAAATCCAAGCACTCATAGTCCATAAAGCTCATAAATATATTTTGAATAAAAGATGAGTGTTAAAAGGTTATGTAAATAGTATTTTCATGAAAGTTGTCATTGAAGTTCAAATCACATAGAAATCATTGTTATCAAATCAACACAAAATCATTTTATTAAAAACTACAATCTTCATGGTATATGTATGAATTATACAAATCTAACAATACACATACATATCCCAAAATTGTAAAAGAGTCTATCAAATATTTGCATGAAAGCTAGAGACTCACGGGTATACATGTATATTTATTAGATTGAATTAAACACACATATACATGAAGTAAAATCAAAGATAGGCATAACAAGTATAAATGACCGAATCATCAAAACTAGCCTATACACATGCATATAGTGGATACAAATGAGCATGAAGTTCAAATATATATGAGTCAATTGTAGTTTACTATACATATATGTATAAATGCAAGTTTTGACGCATTCTACATTTAAGCATGTAAATGCCACGTGAAGCACATAAAATCTTAAAACATGAACATGCTATGAATGATATTATGAAAATAAAAGCATGTACATAAATGAAATAGGAGTTTAGAAATTGTTACCAACTCCAAAGCTCCTAGCATGGTGGTTGATCCACCAAAGCTCCTTGATAGCGATGCAACCCAAAAGTATGTCCATCATGTCCAAGTGCATCCACTACCAAGGTACCATCCCTCTCACGTTTTGAGAGAGCCCTCACCTACATCACAAGCAAAAGGTGGGGGTTTTGGTACCCATATTTTCTTGGGTCCTATGGGGTTAGTCTTGTAAGGAACCCAAGCATTTTTATTTTTATCAAAAATAAGAACATTTAACCTTTCATAACAAAATTTTCTTAGATGGCCTTTGCGGCCACAATGTGTACATGTGTACACCTTAGCATACTTATGAGTGGGAGTGTGAGCATGATGTGCATCATAAGCATGTGCATGATGTGAATGTGCATGAGTATGAGGAACTTGTTTCTTTTGAAACAAGGATTCCAATCTAGTATGATTGAATGCACATGAGCTCAAATTAGAGCTCAAATTATCAATTTTATTTTTCAACTTTTTAATCTCATTTTGATCAATGTGTGCATGAGAAGTATGATGAGATATATGATCAATTTCTTTTTCTTTTGAGAAACAAAATCTTTTTCTTTTTCACATAGTTTTCTTTTTAAAGACTTATTTTCTTGCAAAACAACTTCTTTTGTTTTTCCACCAAATCAATCTTATTTTTCAAAATAGTGTTCCCTTCACATAAATCATTCAATTTTGTAAGCAAGGAAACATTCTCATTTTTTAAATCTTTATTTTCTTTTTCTAAGCATGCCATTTTATTTTCTAATGAATCTTTTTCATTAATCATGGCATCAAAATCTTTTTCAAATTGTTGTTGTCCTTTTCTAAATATGCAATGTTAGATTTAAAAGAATCTTGTTCTATGTGCATGCAAGCAATTTTCTTTTTCAAATTTTTATTATTCTTTTTAATCATGTCATATTTCTCAAGCAATAATTGGCAAAATGTATTAAGCTCATCATATGACATATTAACATCCTCATCCTCGGATTCGGAGTTTACCTCAAGGGGGTTATCCCTTGGACCATATAGCATACGTTGGAGATGTCGCTTCCAACGTCCGAATCGCTCCCCGCATAGTATAGATCCTTTTCGCCAAGGGAGGTGATGATGTTCCAAGCTACAAAAGCCGATTCAATGTTAGAAACCCTAGATAAATAATCATCATTTAGGGTACATTTAAGAGCATGAAGGGCTTTTGCATTAGCCTCAATGTACTTGCTATTTGAACAATAATCATTATTAGTAGTAGCAAGATAAGCATGAATTCCTAAGGCCTTGAGGTACAATGACATCTTAACCTTCCAAGTTTGGATGTTAAGAATATCAAAAGTGGGTGGTGACATAAAGTCCATGGTGAGGTGTGTGTGTACAAAAATATTGTGATTAGCTAAAAGGAGGATCTTTAACTCTTAGGTTGTTAGACCCAATATCAAGAGCACTAGCTCTGATACCAATTGTAAGATCACCTAGAGGGGGGGTGAATAGGTGATGGCTAATCTAATGGTCACTTATGAACAAATAATGCGGAATTAAATCTATTATGACCAAATTAAACTTCTTTTAATTAAACACTTATGTATAACACAAGAGTGTTGCCGAATTCCCCTTGCGAGGCTCTGGACAAGCTCCTCTAGATTCCCCTTGAATGGGTTGAGGTGCCGCGTTGGCTCTCTTGGTTGAATACTAGTGTTAACAACAATCCCACGCAATTATATATCAATTAAGCACAAGGGTATATCATGCACATAAAAGATAAAGACTATAAAGTAATGCAAGATATAAGAGACAAAGAGAGAGAGAGAGAGAGAGAGTAAGCAATCGCAAACACAAAGGGTTTGTTTCGAGGTTCGAGCACACTTGCTCTACATCCCCGCCTTCGACACACGAAGGATTTCCACTATGCAAGATCCCACCGGATCTCTCCTCGTGCCGCAACACCTACAAGCCCTCGGACTCTCTAGTCCCTTACACAACCCAAGCCCACGGCTCGTCGAGGCCGCACCTCAAGCTACAAGTCCTCACTAGGACCCAACAACACCAAGTCCTCACTAGGACCCTCAATCAAACCGCGAACACAACCGTCCGCCTTCTCAAAGAACAAGAAATGATCTCTTGGTGATCTAAACACTTGATCACCAATTACAAACTCTCACTACAACTCTCCTATAGGATGAATAGCTCAATGGATGCTCAAGTGTAGTGTGAGAAATCAAGGAAGAACTTTGATGGAAAACTCAAGAAATCATAATAAATACTCTCTTGATAAAATCCCTTTTGATAGGAATATTGGCACTCTATTTTGTGAAGAAAACTTCTGAAATCACTTGGAAAAACTGGCTCAAGAAGTCCTCAAAATCTTAGCTTCAAACAATGACAAAACCCCTTTTATAGAGGCCAGAAAAATCTGACCGTTGGGCTCTGTCAGAGCTACCGGTCGACCGGTCCGGTCGACCGGCAACGGTCAAAAATCCGACCGTTGCAGCCTCCGGTCGACCGGCCCGGTCGACCGAGCAACTGGAGAAGAGAGTAAACTCTCTGTCGGTCGACCGGCCCGGTCGACCGATAATTCCCGAGAGCAAAGCTCTCTGAACCGGTCGACTGGCCCGGTCGACCGTTCTCCAGTGCACACTGGCGTGCACGTCGTGCACGTCCGGTCGACCGACCCGGTCGACCGGCCTCTGTCAGTTCTGAAAAATCAGAACTGGCAGAACCAGAAAATAGGGATTAAGAATTGGTCTTGTGGCTTAATAAAATCCCAGAAATTCACAGTAAATCCAGAAAAATAGTTTCAATCAAATAAAAACTGTTTTTCTAAAAATATGTTTTTCTAACACTTGTTTTTCCATAACTTCACAAAATACAAAAACAAGATATTTTGAACTTATAAAGCAAAGTGTGTATGGATATGATCCACCACACAATCAAGATGAAATATCTAGTTTTTGACATAAAGCACTAAACTTGTTTTGGTTAAAGGATATGTATATAAGAAATTACCAAAACCCAAAGTAGATATTTTGTCATAAGGAAAATCTCATCAAATAAAAAAAACAAGATATACTTTTAAAGCATAGTGTGTATGGATATGATCCACTACACAAATAAGATGAATATCTAGTTTTTGACATAAGGCTCTAAACATGGTTTTGGATATAAGATATGTATACATGAATACCAAAAACCAAATTGTATTTTATCACAAATAAAAATCTTTTCTTAACTAGGAAAATCTTTTATGAAAATCATTCTATCAAGAGTGTGTGTGTGATATAGACTTGAGCAATCCACCAATCTATTCTATCCTTTACATTTTTATCTAAAATAAATAAAAATCTTATACCTAGACACAAGTCTTCAACTTCTTGAAGTCTTCCCTTGAAGTCTTCTCATCTTCTTGACTTGGTCCACATGCAATCCACCGAGCTCATCTCTAGATGTGATCTTGATGCATAGGCTCGTGAATCAACCGGTGCTAGCTTCCAACTTGACTTTAAATCCTTTGTTGAAACTCCACACCTACTAAGATCTTGATAAGGAATCTGTCACTAATTAAACACAAGATCATTAGTAATCATAACTTCATGAGTTGATCATCATCAAAACTAGGGTGATAGGCCTTTGGGCCAACAAGTTCGTGTAGTGAAAACAAACAGTGATTTGGACCCAAAACCGCATTATTTTATGTGAGTATTTGCTTTTTTATAATTACCTGTATCACTTCATGACGCATCAGTGAGGGTCCACTTTAATTATGTTGTTGATATGAGTATTATCAGCGTCATTTCATGTTTTAGTAGTTCATCATTGTTAGCTTAGGCCTAATATTGTTACATCTTAGACAGTGACTTGATTCAATCTATTGATTAGGTGGATTAGTTCGTATTTGAGGACAAATAACATATTTTATATATAGTGTTTATAGGATAATAGTTTGGTGATTATCAAATAAAATTCATTTGAGTATTTGAGGACATATTAGATGTGATGTTCCTTTATTAAAATACTGATCTTCTTGATGCCTGGTCTTATGCATAGACTTATTCAAAGTTAGAGTTATTCTGAGATTTATATTCTTTTTATCAGATCTTGATCAGCATTTAGATGGGATTGCTATAGCTAAATTTATAGTTGTGAGTATTTGTGATTTATTTACTGATCATATCGTTCGAGTATAGATGTTATTTTGTTGATGTTGAGTATCAGAAGCAGACATTTCTAGATTTCATGTTGGTTGAGGATGTTCTCTTATTTTGTTATGATTTTGATATCCGTTGATTAGTTGATCTTGAGGATAATCAGTAGACTGTATTCATGATCTTGATTAATTCAGTTTTTCTGTTATAGAGATACATGTATTTTGTGATAGTGATTTAGTTGATATCTGTGATCTTGTACTTCAGAGTTTATAGCAGTTGTCAGAGATCAGTATTAGTTACCAATTGATAGTGACACCATTGTGTTAGTGACTATATCTCCAGTATTTAGATGTTAGTTATTAGTTGTCAGTTATTCATGTAATACCCCGTTCCCGGAATACGTACTTAGTTGCGTATTCAGATTTTCGATCGTATTTTTTCGATTTGTTTCCTGTATTTATTCTGTATTATGAATTCCTTATATGATTGTTTTGCCTTGAATTTGGATCGGTGAACTCGGAGTCAGCCTTTGTCTGAGCCGGGGACTCGATCTCAAGAGTTTTACTTGTTTTAGACATTCTGGTTATCCGATTCGATCGATTTCAGTTTTAAACATCGTTTTCCAATATTTGGGATTTTTTATGATTTTCTGGAATTTTCTGTGATTAAGTTGAAAATCTTCAAAACGGTGTCGGCCAGTGCCGCTGACCGATTCCTGGATTTTAATTCTCAAATTGTTTGGAATTTCATGATGGTCCTTTAGACTTTATCTTTTAGAATTGCAATTCTACTTATATTCTTTTTCTGAGAATTTTATGATTTTATGGAATTCAAACGGAGTCGGTAGGTAGCTGATTCCAGGATTTTTAGTTTCAAAACTATAAAGTATTTCTTCAAACGGATTTCACTATTGGCCTTTTTATATTATTCTTGATTTTTGGTTAAATTTTCAGATCATTCCGAGATACTGGAATTTCGGGCATTTTTCCAATTATTGCAAATTCCAATTTCCACCAAAATTGCCACCTCATTTCCCACTCACCCTTCACCTAACCCCACTCATTCTCTCTCCTCCCCATGGCCGGCCAAGTGGCATGGAGGGTGACACCTCATGCTTTCCCTTTTACACCAAAGCCCCTCCTTTCTTCACAATTGCCATCTCCTTTACAAAATCCCCAACCTATAAATCCCATTCTTTTGCAAACTTCCCCATGATTCTTTCTCATTTCTTCACAAGAGAAAATCCCCCAAAATTCCCTCTTCCTCAACCCCAAAACCCTAGCTTCAAGGATCCATCTCAAGACTTCAAGGCTTCACTAGGGCTTCATCACAAGAGCTTCATCTCCAACCATCAACCTCAAGGCAACACCAAGCTTCAACATCTTCAAATCAAGCTTCCACAACCCATGGATTGAAGCCACCATCTTCTTCTTGAATCAAGCTCCAAAACCCAACCCATCCAAGTGAGTACCTTACTCACCAAGACCTAGATAGCTTCCTAATTACTTATATTAGTAATTCTTATACACTAGATTCTTAAAAAATCCTATTTTTAGGTCATCAAGAACTAAATCCAACCTTTCCATGTGAGTATTTCACTCACCAAGATTTGAATTAGCCCTAGAGCACTTGTGTCTACCCCTATTGTACATCTAAGTTACCTAAAATCATGAATTTAGCCATCTAACACAACTCCCAGAAATTCTGCTCTGTCACAGTTTTTCCCACGACTAGTCGACTTATCCTAGGGGCTAGTCGACTAGAACACTTAGCTGAAACTTAGTTTTTCCGGAAAACTCAGTATTAGTCGACTTACTCCCAGTATTAGTCGACTGATAAACTCTCTGGAAGTCCCTGTTAGTCGACTCCTGAATTCACCTAGTCGACTAACCTTCCTTGGACCAGAAACCAACTATCGGCCTAGTCGACTGAGCCTAAATACCAGTCGACTTGAACCCCCTAGTCGACTAACCATTTTGCCTTAGTCGACTAATGTTCCCTGAACCAGAAACTCCAATTCTCTGTATCCCAGACTTAGTCGACTTGCGTGTATGTTAGTCGACTTGAGACCTATATTAGTCGACTAATTCCTCCCCCTAGTCGACTAATTCTGTCTGCATGTCTTAAATGGTTTCTTTTCTAAAATTAGATCTTGTCGTTGATTTATGTATTATGCATTATGGTTTCTTGTACTTCATGACTGGTACTTTAGGACTCATCGCTTGATGGATCTTATGCATGGCTCATGTGAATGCACTTGGTACTTATGACCTATTATTTGAGGTTTATCACCCGCTGTCACTTTATATTATCATGCTTGTGTATTGCCATGTAATCGCTTGTTTTATTCTTAGACTTATGCCTTGCCCGTGTTATCCTTACTCCTTTATTGTATACATGCGTGGCAGACCCTTCGAGGTCGTTGAACCCTAAGTTATCTCTATGTTTCCACTTGCTTTACCTTATTATAGTCTTGTTAGTTATCTATTACCTTTTAACACATGTATATCACATGACGCCTAACATGTACTCACTCGACCCATTGTTATGCCATGGTTGACCCGGCCAATTATTAGTTCATTGTTACGTTTCATTTGTTATATCACCACTTAGTCATGCTATCCCTTAAACCGAGCATGATACACTTGACTTTACGATTATCTTATTTACGGGAATCCTACCTTGTTTTATGGAACTAAGTGCCACACCGTCCAATGGTGGGGGCCACCTCTAGAATCCACTCCCTCAGAACAAAGTGCCACATGGAACAAAGTGCCACACCACACGGTGGGGGCCACCTCTTGAATCCATGGGGGCCACCTCTTGAGTCTGTAGGGTTACTACTGTCATGTTCATTTATTCCCGTAAACTGATAATCTTTAATAAGCTACAACTTATATGGGGTATGGGTGGAAGTGATGGATGCCGGAATGATACCTTGCTTATAGTGATGGAAGTATATGGGGGACATTGAGCCTCCAAGCCGGTCCCAGGTGGTGGGAACCGTTGGACCACCAAATTGGTCCCCGGTGTATGTGAACTATTATCGAGCCTGTTAGCCGGTCCCAGGCGGTGGGAACCGTTGGACCACTAAACTGGTCCCCGGTGTATGTGGACATGTGAAGCACTATAAGAAGCTATATCAGTTCTCCATCTACTTCCGATAACGACCCTCGACTTTCCGATATATGGATGTATGTGAGTTGGGATCGATACCGAGGCACATACCTAGATATATGGGTTAGACGAGTAATATTAATAATAATTGATACTGTTATGGTTATTGTTATGGATCTTGACGTTCCAGGTATGTTTTCCAGTTATGTTTCCAGTTGTGACACTTGTTATGATTTCCGTGATTCCAGTGATGATTCCGGTTTTAACTATTATTAGTTCCTGTTTTGGATTTGTGTTGCACTGTTGTGTAGCCCTGTTTGACTGTCGTATGAATTGCAATTCTGATCCTATACGCTTGTTTTCCTGTGGCATGAGATAGAGGTATATGTATGAGGGTTTCCTTGTTTGGATTATTCCTTCGACGTACTAGTCTCATGGGACAGTGACTTAAGCGTATACGATCACTTTTGCTTGTAGTTAGCATTACTTTGGATTTCCCATTTCATGTCGATTATGTTATACTCGTCCCTTTATTTCATAGTTGTGTTCTGACCCCATCCATGTCCCCTAGCCACTTGGCATTAGTTCATTTATTACTATTTGTCTTGACCCCTTGGATTTGCATATTCAGATTCCGAGGCTTGGATCGTGGTGGAGCTGTCCACTGCAGATTGAGCTTCCTCTGGTGAGCAGGCAGTCTAGCTCCAGTGCTCTTGCTCCAGATTTCTTTTGACTCACGGGATCCTCACCTCCCTCGTGAGCATTTTGTGTATGTCTTGTATATTTTACTTTTGGACTGAGTTGTGATAAAAGACATATGGAATATGTAATGTTTATCATACTGTGATGACTCGTATCTGTACTTTATGTTGGCATATATGTGTGTATACCATGCTTTGCATTGCACTCTGATTCTTGCTTGTTGTATTTTATGCTTAGCGTGTATACGTGGGGGCCTTTCCTGACCTACGTATATACGTCGCAGTGACGCCCCCATATCCGTGGAATCGGGGCGTTACAGGTTGGTATCAGAGCTTAGGCTCTTACCTCCATAGTACAACAAGTAGCAAATTCTAGAAATTTGCGGATGCCAACATCAATGTACAAAGTCGTCTAGTCCTTTTGATTTATCTGGTCCCTCTTGATTCCGTCCTTCATATCCTGAAATCCTTCCATTTCCTTTTCCAGCTCCTTCCAGCCTATCCATACCTAGTATCGATGGAGAGGAGATCGGGTCGCAGCAACTCTGGATCAGCGTCGGGTGGAGCAGCGGGAGGGAGTGGGGATATATTGAGGGTTATCCAGACCATGATGGAAAACCAGCAACAACAGATGGAAAATCAGCAGCAGCAGACCGAGCTTCTCCGGCAAGAGATAGCAGCACCTAAGGGTCAGAGGCCGGGGAACATATCGGACTTCAGGAGGCTACAGCCAGCTACATTCACGGGTGGAGAGAAACCTTTGGATGCTGAGCAATGGCTGACAGACACTTCAGATTTATTGAATGCAGCCAGGGTCCCACAGGAGAACCAAGTGGAAGTTGCCAAGATTCAGCTAAAGGATATAGCCAGGACTTGGTGGCTAGCAGAGGAGGCCAGACTGGAGAAGCCTGTCACTTGGGACACCTTCTCCAAGAGTTTCTACAGCAGGTTCTTCCCTGTCACAGCTCAGAAGGACATGGAAGAACAATTCATCAGACTTCGGTAGGGGAGTAAGACCGTGGATGAGTATGCCGCGGAGTTTCTCAGATTGAGCCGCTTTGCCCCTTATATGGTAACGGATGAGAGAGAAGCGGGCAAGCAGATTTCAACAGGGTCTTCAGATGGATATTCAGATGTACCTAATGCCCCATCACCTGAAGACATATGCAGAAGTTCTCACCACCGCTCGGGAAATAGAGCGTGGGTTTGAGAAGGAGAAGGAGAATCAGATGAGGAGCCAGGCCAAGAAGAGGCCTTTTGAGTTGATGGATGAGGAGGATGCAGATAGGGCAACCCATGGCCCGATGATGAAGAGACCATCCCAAAACTCCTCTTCCCCAGATCACATGCAATTTCTGCCACAGGCCCGGACACTATAAGAGAGATTGTCGAGCGGCCAAGGGATTATGTTTAGTATGTGGGTCAGGGAGACATATGCTAAGGGATTGCCCACACAGGAAGTTTGGACATGTGGCACCAGTCAGACCGGCTCTTCCAGCTCCAGCACGTCCAGCTCCAGCACTTCCAGCGCCGCCACTGAGGAGGAACCCTGAACCTGTTGATCGAAGAGTTCCACTTCCACCCCAACGGTATGATCATCAGTATAGGGGAATGAGACCGAGAGCAGATCAGAGGAGAGGACAAGTTCACATCATGGCAGCAGAGGCCTCAGATGATGCAGCAGAGTGGGAAGACCAGTATCCAGACCAGGAGCCCTGAGGACGTCATGGTAACCACTACCCTACTTCTTGCATTTGAGTTGGTTATCCTTCTTAATATTTTTCCATTGTCATTCTATCATTGTTCATTCTGGTCCTTCCTGTATTCATCCTATCCCCTGTTTTGGTTTTATGAAGCCTTTATTCGTGCCCTTGTCCCCTTTGTGTTCAATTTATCCCCTTAACGAAATTGCGAGGACGCAATTTTTGTAAGGTGGGTGGATTGTAATACCCCGTTCCCGGAATACGTACTTAGTTGCGTATTCAGATTTTCGATCGTATTTTTTCGATTTGTTTCCTGTATTTATTCTGTATTATGAATTCCTTATATGATTGTTTTGCCTTGAATTTGGATCGGTGAACTCGGAGTCAGCCTTTGTCTGAGCCGGGGACTCGATCTCAAGAGTTTTACTTGTTTTAGACATTTTGGTTATCCGATTCGATCGATTTCAGTTTTAAACATCGTTTTCCAATATTTGGGATTTTCTATGATTTTCTGGAATTTTCTGTGATTAAGTTGAAAATCTTCAAAACCGGTGTCGGCCAGTGCCGCTGACCGATTCCTGGATTTTTAATTCTCAAATTGTTTGGAATTTCATGATGGTCCTTTAGACTTTATCTTTTAGAATTGCAATTCCTACTTATATTCTTTTTCTGAGAATTTTATGATTTTATGGAAATTCAAACGGAGTCGGTAGGTAGCTGATTCCAGGATTTTTAGTTTCAAAACTATAAAGTATTTCTTCAAACGGATTTCACTATTGGCCTTTATATATTATTCTTGATTTTTGGTTAAATTTTCAGATCATTCCGAGATACTGGAATTTCGGGCATTTTTCCAATTATTGCAAATTCCAATTTCCACCAAAATTGCCACCTCATTTCCCACTCACCCTTCACCTAACCCCACTCATTCTCTCTCCTCCCCATGGCCGGCCAAGTGGCATGGAGGGTGACACCTCATGCTTTCCCTTTTACACCAAAGCCCCTCCTTTCTTCACAATTGCCATCTCCTTTACAAAATCCCCAACCTATAAATCCCATTCTTTTGCAAACTTCCCCATGATTCTTTCTCATTTCTTCACAAGAGAAAATCCCCCAAAATTCCCTCTTCCTCAACCCCAAAACCCTAGCTTCAAGGATCCATCTCAAGACTTCAAGGCTTCACTAGGGCTTCATCACAAGAGCTTCATCTCCAACCATCAACCTCAAGGCAACACCAAGCTTCAACATCTTCAAATCAAGCTTCCACAACCCATGGATTGAAGCCACCATCTTCTTCTTGAATCAAGCTCCAAAACCCAACCCATCCAAGTGAGTACCTTACTCACCAAGACCTAGATAGCTTCCTAATTACTTATATTAGTAATTCTTATACACTAGATTCTTAAAAAATCCTATTTTTAGGTCATCAAGAACTAAATCCAACCTTTCCATGTGAGTATTTCACTCACCAAGATTTGAATTAGCCCTAGAGCACTTGTGTCTACCCCTATTGTACATCTAAGTTACCTAAAATCATGAATTTAGCCATCTAACACAACTCCCAGAAATTCTGCTCTGTCACAGTTTTTCCCACGACTAGTCGACTTATCCTAGGGGCTAGTCGACTAGAACACTTAGCTGAAACTTAGTTTTTCCGGAAAACTCAGTATTAGTCGACTTACTCCCAGTATTAGTCGACTGATAAACTCTCTGGAAGTCCCTGTTAGTCGACTCCTGAATTCACCTAGTCGACTAACCTTCCTTGGACCAGAAACCAACTATCGGCCTAGTCGACTGAGCCTAAATACCAGTCGACTTGAACCCCCTAGTCGACTAACCATTTTGCCTTAGTCGACTAATGTTCCCTGAACCAGAAACTCCAATTCTCTGTATCCCAGACTTAGTCGACTTGCGTGTATGTTAGTCGACTTGAGACCTATATTAGTCGACTAATTCCTCCCCCTAGTCGACTAATTCTGTCTGCATGTCTTAAATGGTTTCTTTTCTAAAATTAGATCTTGTCGTTGATTTATATATTATGCATTATGGTTTCTTGTACTTCATGACTGGTACTTTAGGACTCATCGCTTGATGGATCTTATGCATGGCTCATGTGAATGCACTTGGTACTTATGACCTATTATTTGAGGTTTATCACCCGCTGTCACTTTATATTATCATGCTTGTGTATTGCCATGTAATCGCTTGTTTTATTCTTAGACTTATGCCTTGCCCGTGTTATCCTTACTCCTTTATTGTATACATGCGTGGCAGACCCTTCGAGGTCGTTGAACCCTAAGTTATCTCTATGTTTCCACTTGCTTTACCTTATTATAGTCTTGTTAGTTATCTATTACCTTTTAACACATGTATATCACATGACGCCTAACATGTACTCACTCGACCCATTGTTATGCCATGGTTGACCCGGCCAATTATTAGTTCATTGTTACGTTTCATTTGTTATATCACCACTTAGTCATGCTATCCCTTAACCGAGCATGATACACTTGACTTTACGATTATCTTATTTACGGGAATCCTACCTTGTTTTATGGAACTAAGTGCCACACCGTCCAATGGTGGGGGCCACCTCTAGAATCCACTCCCTCAGAACAAAGTGCCACATGGAACAAAGTGCCACACCACACGGTGGGGGCCACCTCTTGAATCCATGGGGGCCACCTCTTGAGTCTGTAGGGTTACTACTGTCATGTTCATTTATTCCCGTAAACTGATAATCTTTAATAAGCTACAACTTATATGGGGTATGGGTGGAAGTGATGGATGCCGGAATGATACCTTGCTTATAGTGATGGAAGTATATGGGGAACATTGAGCCTCCAAGCCGGTCCCAGGTGGTGGGAACCGTTGGACCACCAAATTGGTCCCCGGTGTATGTGAACTATTATCGAGCCTGTTAGCCGGTCCCAGGTGGTGGGAACCGTTGGACCACTAAACTGGTCCCCGGTGTATGTGGACATGTGAAGCACTATAAGAAGCTATATCAGTTCTCCATCTACTTCCGATAACGACCCTCGACTTTCCGATATATGGATGTATGTGAGTTGGGATCGATACCGAGGCACATACCTAGATATATGGGTTAGACGAGTAATATTAATAATAATTGATACTGTTATGGTTATTGTTATGGATCTTGACGTTCCAGGTATGTTTTCCAGTTATGTTTCCAGTTGTGACACTTGTTATGATTTCCGTGATTCCAGTGATGATTCCGGTTTTAACTATTATTAGTTCCTGTTTTGGATTTGTGTTGCACTTGTTGTGTAGCCCTGTTTGACTGTCGTATGAATTGCAATTCTGATCCTATACGCTTGTTTTCCTGTGGCATGAGATAGAGGTATATGTATGAGGGTTTCCTTGTTTGGATTATTCCTTCGACGTACTAGTCTCATGGGACAGTGACTTAAGCGTATACGATCACTTTTGCTTGTAGTTAGCATTACTTTGGATTTCCCATTTCATGTCGATTATGTTTATACTCGTCCCTTTATTTCATAGTTGTGTTCTGACCCCATCCATGTCCCCTAGCCACTTGGCATTAGTTCATTTATTACTATTTGTCTTGACCCCTTGGATTTGCATATTCAGATTCCGAGGCTTGGATCGTGGTGGAGCTGTCCACTGCAGATTGAGCTTCCTCTGGTGAGCAGGCAGTCTAGCTCCAGTGCTCTTGCTCCAGATTTCTTTTGACTCACGGGATCCTCACCTCCCTCGTGAGCGTT
Organism: Agave tequilana; assembly: GCA_038442645.1. NCBI lineage: Eukaryota > Viridiplantae > Streptophyta > Magnoliopsida > Asparagales > Asparagaceae > Agave > Agave tequilana. The sequence continues at coordinate 69,814 of JAVJIF010015020.1, forward strand.
TTGTGTATGTCTTGTATATTTTACTTTTGGACTGAGTTGTGATAAAAGACATATGGAATATGTAATGTTTATCATACTGTGATGACTCGTATCTGTACTTTATGTTGGCATATATGTGTGTATACCATGCTTTGCGTTGCACTCTGATTCTTGCTTGTTGTATTTTATGCTTAGCGTGTATACGTGGGGGCCTTTCCTGACCTACGTATATACGTCGCAGTGACGCCCCCGTATCCGTGGAATCGGGGCGTTACAATTCAGTTGTCAGATATCAGTTGTCAGCTGTCAGATATCAGCCAGTATTGACATCAACGATGGTTGGAGATATCGGTTACTCTTAATAATAATTCATATTGATTCTTATATTGTTTGCTTGTTAATAAAAGACATCATAACCCAAGAAAGGGGTAATTGCCTGATAATACATGTTGTGTATTTTGGGAGGACTTATTATGGTACACTGAGTTGTGGGTTGCACCATGGGGAACCAAGGTAGCACTGGCTACCTAGTTATTCAGTTGTCAGTTGTTAGGGCTATGGTTGGATTATGACGCCACACTAGTTGTCTTTTCGTGTAAGGCTGTGGTGTTCAGTTATTAGAGCCTTACGGCTTGTCCTGATTCAGCGCCAGGGGTGTTAGATTGTGGTACCGAGCATGCACCGTACCCTTCCAACACACATGCATTACATTAAGAGGCAGTTACAGCATCGATAATCTTATTTGATATGCGAAAAAATGGCTATGGTATGAAACACAACTAAGTATTACATTAGTTAGGTTAATAATAACTACCCAGACTAGTGACATATACTAAGTTACACATCTCGTGGCATCAGTTGTTTGTTTTACAGTTGTATAAGTTATCTTTTACCTACAGACTTATCCATGTTATTATTCAGTTCTCTTTTATTTACAGTTTATCATGTTATTATTGTGTACACACTGTTTATATGCACGAGCACCTTCCCCTTTTCTTACACACTCATTGGGTCACTTTCTGACGCCCTAGATTTGTACGTCCAGATTGAATGTTTTCTTCTATTGTTCAGGTGTTCGTTGAGACCGTACATGTTGTGAGAAGCTAGAGTTTCTCTCTATCTATTCTTGTATTATGGTCTTCTTTTTTATTCTTGTGGTTTTATAGTTTTCTTGATTTCATATTTATCAGACTCACTGTTATTTCATTCCTCATTCATCATCATGTACGGACATCTATATGTGTTATTGCAGTGATCATTGATTTATTATATTTGACTTTTATAGCTTGTTCAGATTATTTAAGGCTTAGCACGTGTACGTGAGGTACTTTCTTGTGCATATGCGTCACCAATTTGTGTCACGTCTCCGCTCTAGCGTATTTTGAGAAGCGGGGCGTGACACTTATATATATACTCTATATCTCACATCACCGTATCCTGAGTTCATATAACCCGGGTTGTCTCCTAAGCTAAGAAAATATCAAAAAATCAATAAAAAACCGATAAATTGATAATACCGAAAACTAACAAAACCAGCTATACAAGATCAGTTTACGGCTTCAAGAGACAAGTACGTCGAAGGAATAATCCAAATAAGGAAACCCTCACTATATTCCTTATGTCTGACTTCATCGTATTCTGAGTGTATACAACCCGAATTGCAAAATAGCATGACAAATTATTGATTAGCATCTTATTATTATTACTTATCCTACAATAAATCTACGTATGTGCCCTAGCGTCCCAACACACAAACATCCATATATTAGAAAGCTGAGATTGTTATTGGAAACTGATGAGAAAACCAACAGGTTATGTTTACAGTGGGTCCCGTGCATACCCGAGACCACGGCCTAGGATGTTCCATTGCTGACCCGGAAGCTGCCACTAAGCAAACAGGAGGTGGGTCTTATTGTATGCCCATTCAGGAATATGACAGGAGGTAAGGAGCCATCACTCCCCTCGAATATCTGGAGGCCCTCAGGTAGATCCGAAAGTTTGAGTTGCATAACATAACTAATACCACTGTAAACATCTTCACTACTTGTAGTCTATCAATTTCCTCTTACCTGATGTAAGTTATCCTTTCGATAGTTTATTATGTAATTATCATTTTACGGGAATACCAAGAGTAGGTCAGGTTCAGGAATTCAGGGTACAATAGTACGCGAGTACTAGAGATACATGTCACTGTATATAATACAGGACAATAGTTACAGGATTCCCGTAATATGACATTTACAAGTCAAGTGTTATACAAGGCAGGTGACAAGTGATAATGTACAAATGTCAGATAATAGCATGCATGTGGTAACAAGTAGGTGTCAGGTGATCAACATAGCATGTCAAGTAATAATTTCAGTAGATATCACTATAATGTGTCACAATACAAGAAAGTAGTACCGATACAGGGGATCATTACGAAGACAGGAAAACGGTACCGAATATAGGGATCGGTATGAATACAAGAAAACGGTACCGATATAGGGTATCAGTATGAGTACAGGGTTCAAACTCTTCACAACCATCAAGAAAAGAATAATAGTCACATTATCAGGCAAGCAAGCGAACATCCAAGCGAGGTTAAACAAAGCTGGAGTGAAGCTAATACACAACACTAGATGCCATCACGTTCGGCGTAGTTATCGCTCACGGCATAACTAAACGTACACGACGGAGTAAGCGTATGAACTCTATACTATCACGCGTAGTGAAGCCGCGCTCACGGCGTAACTATGCTCGAACGGAGTTAGCGGTAAAATATTAATGCTAGGTTCACCTACCACACATAGCGTAAAGAAAGTTTAGAGGACTTCAATAAACCTCAGAGAGGTTAAGCCCATAGGCTGTAATATAGAACCACAGAGCGGTTAAGTCTGAGGGCTGTGGAGTACCTACAGGAGATTTTAGTACCACATATATATATAAATGCAGTAACAGAATGTAACATGTAGCAACTAGCTAAGCGTGGGGTCATGCGAAGTTAAGCAGTACTGGGGCAAAATTAGCGAGCAATGTTAGTCACTAAAGCACATGGCAGTGCCGTGCGCGTGTCCAGAAACAAGTGTCCAACCACTAAGTCAATTATACTCGATCACAAAACTGCACAAGTGATCTAGCGAATAAGCGCTGAGCGCTAAACTCACCATCCAGACGGGAGTAGATTTAGATAAACGACGAAGCAGCTGAGCCCGAAGGCTAAGTAGAGAGGGCATATATCTAAACCGTACATGAGGAGGCAACGCAATTAAGCTCGGCTCGCAGCCACACGGTGTAGCTAGTAAACTCCAGGGGGTTTAAGTTCGGAGACTGAGCAAAGCGGGAGCATAGTAAGCCGTACCTCATGGGTATTCAATAGGCTAATTATATAGTCACAGGCTTAGCTAGGCTCCCGGCGACGCTGAAAACCCCAGGGGATTATGTCCGAGGACTAACAACCATGAAGGGTCAGGCACGTATAGTTATAAAGCAGCAATAGAACACATCACAGACAGTGTATACGTACATGTATTTAAGTACACTAATACAAGCATTCATCATAGGTTACAGATACATCAGACTGATACAAGTTACTACACGTCCACAGAATACAAATACGACCAACACCAGTATAATACATGTCTTCGCAATACATATACAATTACACATTTTATAAATATAATAAACACCCGTCGAAGTGGGGTACATAATTAAAGAGGTGAGAAAACTCGCCTAAAAATCTACGAAAAATTTCGGGAAATCTCAGAGTCCAAAACACGTGTGCACACCACCATATTATTAATATATATATATATATATATATATATATATATATATATATATATATATATATATATATATATATATAGAATGAGAGAGGAGAAAGGAGATAGAAACAAGTGAGAGAGAGTCAAAGAGAGAGGGAAAACAAAGGAGAAATAAAAGAGGGGGCTGCTGCCACTGCTACTCATGGCCAGGCCCCCTGGCTTGGCCGAGGTCCTGGCAGGGCTGGCCGCGCCGGCCCCCAGTGGCTGCCGGCCAGGGTTGGCCAGTCTAGGCCCAAGAGGAGAGGGGAAAAGAGGTGGAAGTGGTGGTGGGATGGTGGTTTGTAGGTGGTGATGGTTTTGATAGAGGTGGAGGGGATTTGAAGGGAATGGAGATGATGATGATGAAATTGAAAGAGAGAGGAAAGAGAGGAAGTAGAAGGTGGTGGGAGTGGTGTTGATGGTGGAGGAGATGGGTAGTTGTGGTGGTTAAGAGGGTGGTGAAAATTTGGTAGTGGAGGGAGATGTGGAAGAAGGAGATGATGATAGTGTTGATGGAATTGAAGGAGGAGGAGATGTTGAGGAGGCGTAAGAGCCTGTCCGCCAGCTATAACACCCCATTCTAGGAATACGTACTTAGACACATATTCAGATTTTTCGATCATATTTTTAATATACTTCCCATTTTTATTTTATAATTATCTATGCGATTGTTTTTCATTGGATCCGGATTCGTAGGCACGGAGTCAGCCCTAGTCTGAACTGGGGACCCGATCCTAGTGTAATGCTTGATTGGGTTTTTTTGGCAGTCAAATTTGATTAGTTTCAATTTCAAATATTGTTTTCTAATATTTTAAATTTTTTCATGATTTTTTGGAATTTTTATGAATTAAATTGCAAAATCTTCAAAATCGGTGTCGACCGGTATCGCTGGTCGATTTCAGGATTTTTAATTTGCAAATGGAGTTAAATTTCTAACATCTTCTTGCATATTATTTCTTAGAATCATATTTTTTTTACCTTAATGTATTTTTGGAGATTTTTCTGAATTTATAGAAACTCGGCTAGATTTGGTGTTGGAAGGTATCACCGGTTGATTCCAAGATATTTAATTTGAAAATGAGATTTTATTTTTGAAACTTGATTTAATATTATACCTCAAGATGATGTTTTCCACCTCTGGGTATTTTTGGAGATTTTTCTGAATTTTTTGAATTTTACCCTATTAAACTATATTATTATATTTTGTAGATTTTTCCGCTTTTTCTCCCACTTCCTGGCTGCAAATGTGGTATATCCCCACACACAAAATATCTAACCTATTTAATCTCTTTCTCTCTCCTCCTTTCATTTCTCTCTTTCCTTTCTCTCTTCTCTTTCTTTCCCTCTCTCTTTCTCTCTCCTCCCTCTCCATTCTTTTGCAGGCGGCCGCCGCCGCCACGCTGCTGCCCCCTGCCACGCTGCTGTCCACTGGTGGTCTCCCCCTGTGACAGCAACCCCCACCAGCCTCTGATCCTCCTCTTTCCCCTCTCCTTCTCCATCTCTCACTTCTCGCTCCTCCTTTTCTCTCTCCCTCTCTCTTTCTTTTCTCCTTCCCCCCCGGCCAAATCCATCGCCTCCACCACCTGTGCCGTCGTCAATTGACCCCAGTAACTCTGCCGACCATCCCATTCTTCTTCTTCCTCTTCTTCTTCTTCCTCTTCTTCTCCTCCTTCTTTCTCTTTTTTCTTTCCTTTTTCTTTTCCTTTTCTCTCATCCTTCTTTCTCTCTGATCTGGGGCCACAATAGCCCAGTCGCCGCGCTACCGCCATGGCTGAACACTGCCAGGCCATCCCTCTTTCTCTTCCTTGATCACTCTCCCTCACTCTAGGTCTTTCTCTTCTCTCCCTTACCTCACTCCCTCTCTTTCTCTATCTGATTTTGGGCCGCTGGCGGCTAGACCCGTCGCCGACATCCTCTGGTCGGCCATCACCTCCTCCCCATGGTTCTCTCTGTCTCTTCTCCCTCTCTCTGTTTCTCTCTCTATTTTCTCTTTCTGTTTCTCTCTTTTCTCTCTCAGTTTCTCTCTCTTCTCTTTCTTCTCTCTGTCTTTCTCTTCTTCTTCCTCTCTCCATTTCTTTTTCTTCTCTCTCTGTCTTTCTCTTTCTCTATTTCTCTCTCTTCTTTCTTTTTCTTCTCTCTCTCTCTTCGTTTCTCGCTCTCTCTCTCTCTCTGTTTCTCTCTCTGTCTTTCACCCTCTCTCCTCTCTCTTCATTTCTCTTTCTGTTCTCTCTCTATCTCTCTATCCCTATCTCTCTCTACAAAATTAAATCCCCTCTATCTTTCTCTCTTTTGATGGTGGGTATAGCCCGTGCAATGCACACGTATTTGGAATTTCAGAAAATAGCGGTATTTTTGGAGATTTATAGGCGAGTGCCTTCACCTTTTATTGGGGGTCCCCGCTTCAACAGATTGACTGTATTTCAGGGAACATTTTTATTTTATCCCCCTGCATTGTAAATTGTTTTCTGTTTTGTATTGTGTATCTATATTTGTATGTGGCCGAGTGTCCAGGATTCTTGTATTATACCTGTAACGAATGTTTGTACTAGCGTAGTTTATTTCATGTACATATACCATGACTGCGATGTGTTCTTTTACTGCCTTATACCATGTGTGGCCGACCCTTCGTGGTAGTTTAGCCTTCAAGCTCTCAACTCGGCCTCCAGGCCCTATTAGCCTTTGGCTATACACTCTGCCTCCGGACTTTACCACTCCACGGTGGTCTAGTCATTATCACGTTTATATGTGTGCTTATGTGGTACTAACACTTCGCAAGTACTATACCTAGCCTTCGGGCTGCGTTCAGCCTCCGAGCTTTCTATACCCAACCTTCGGGTTACGTTTAGCCCCCGGGCTCTTATGCTCTGCCTGGTAAGTGAGTCTAGCATACAACGCTTTCCTGCTAACTCCGCTCGTGTGTAGTTACCTCGTGAGCGATAGTTGTATGTTATCGTGGCTTCACTACGAGCGGTAACTACGCTGAGCGTGATAGCGTCTGGCGCTGTACGCTATCCTCGCTCCAGCCTGCTTAGCTCCACTTGAGTGTATGCTTATCTGCTTACTGAGTTTATTCTGCCTTGCTCAGACTCCGGGCTTTACTACTCTACTGATAACTTAGTTATCACCTGTTTTATGCGTGTGTTTGGTACTAACACCTCTACAGGTACCTACATGGCCTTCCAGCCCTTTATCCCTTTGGGCTTTCACCCACTTCCTTGAAAGAGGAGTGCGTTCAGACCGTCAGATCTTTTAGCTATGCCTGGTAGGTGGATCTAGCACTCAACGCTTTACCGCTGACTTCGTTCAATTGTTGTTATGTCGTTAGCATGGCTTCACCACATGCGGTAGTATAGCGTTCAAATGCTGGCTCCGTTGTATACGTTTAGTCTACCGCGAGCGGTAACCAGGCCAAACGTGATGGCGTCTAATGATGTATGTTAGCTTCGCTCCAGCTTGTTTAGCTTCGCTTGGATGATCGCTCACTTGCCTGCTTGATAATTCTACTATTATTCTTTCCTTAGCAATTGTGAAGAGTTTGAAACCTATACTTATACAGCTTTCATAAATTGTACTATTTTCTTATATTCGTACTGATCCCCTGTATCGGTACCATTTTCTTGTATTCATACCGATCCCCTATATCAGTAGTGTTTTCTTGTATTGAATTATATTATAGTGATATCCACCATGCTATTACTTGACATCTGACACCTGCATGCTATCACCTGACACCTGTATACTATCACATGACACCTGTTTGATATCATTTATCACCTGCCACCTGATGTATTATCACTTGACTTGTGATTATCATATTTTGAGAATCCGGCCTTGCTATCCTGTATTATGTATACAATGACCTGTATTTTTAGTACTTATGTACTCTTGTAACTCCTGAACCTGTATTGCTCCTGCTATTCCCGTAATATTATAATTGCACAATAATAAACTATAAAGAGGCCAAATTACATGGGGGAAGGGAAAAACTGATGGACTTCAAGAACTAAAACTTTCGCATCTACCTGAGGGTCTTCAGGTGTCCGAGGGGAGCGCTGGCTCCTTACCTCATGTTATATTTCTGAATGGGCATAATATAAGACCAACTTCCTGTAGGTCTTACGGCTGATTCCGTACACCAGTAATGGAACACCCTGGGTTGTGGTCCCGAGCATGTACGAGACCCACTGTAAATATAACCCATTGGTCTCATCATCAGTTTTCAATAATAACCTCGGCTTACTCATATATAGATGTATGTGTGTTTGGACGCTAGAGCGCATAGTTAGATATATGGGTAGGACAATAATAATAATAAAGTGCTAATCAATAATTCGTCGTGCGATTTTGCAATTCAGGTTGTATACACTCGGATTACGGTAACATAGGGCATAAGGTATATAAATGAGGGTTTCCTTATTTGGATTATTTCTTTGACATACTTGTCTCAAGAAGGCATAAACTGAGCTTGTATTGCTGATTTTGCTTACATTCGGTATTATCAATTTTATCGATTTTCTATCGGTTTAATGTTGTTTTCTTAATTTAGGAGACAATTCAGGTTATATGAACTCTAAATGCAGTGATGTGAGGTATATAGTATATATATGAGGGTTTTCTTGTTTGGATTATACCTTTGTCGTACTAACCTCACGGATCGATAATTTGGACTTATATAACTGGTTTTAATACATTTACTTTACTTGCTGCCTCCTTGCCTGTTCCTATATGCCTATGCTCACAACACGATTTTCAATGCATGCTCTTGGACTTGAATTTATCGATACACTTGTGCTTATCTATGCACGCCACTTGGCTCTTGCCTTACCACTAGTTGGGGAGTTCTGACTCCCTTGAATCTGCATGTTCAGATCTTAGAGTTTGGACTGTGGTGGACTTCTTGGTGATCAGCGTTGCGCAATGGTAGCGTCATGGATCAGTAGTTGACCATCCAGGCCCTATCCTTCCAGGCCCCTTTCCCATCTCTCGAGTTTTCCTTTTGTATTTTGTGAGCATATTTTGTATCGTTCATAATTGTATATCTCTTTGTATTCTCGCATTTGCGCCTATCATTGATGTAATATTCTTGTAATATTGTGTTACATCCTATGATAACTTTGTAATTCTACTCATATGTTAGAATGTATAATGCACCACGTACTTTGGTACTCTGATTCTTATCTGTACTAATGCATAGCGTATATATGTGATAGTATTTCTGACTTACATATATACATCGCAGTAACGTGGATCGGGACGTTACAGGATGGTATCAGAGCGTAGGTTCTCATATCCACAGTACAACCAGTCAGCAAATTAATGGTAAAGAAATTTGCAACTGGAATGCATGAGTCCAGTTATACAATCAACTACAAGTGTAGGGTTATCTATTTCTTCTTGATCGTTCTTCCTTTGATTCCTAATTCCCTTCCATTTTTCACTATTCTGGCTTTCTTAGTTCTTATACAACTTCAGATATGGGTAGACTAGTGAGGCAGCGGTTGGACAGATGTGGTTTTCTCTCACCCTATTTTGGCAGTCTTGATTCCAGTGCATCATATTATCTTATATCAGATGATTCTTCAGTTTCGCCTTCTATTCTTATATGTATGGACGCACCACGGGTATTAGTTCAGATAGTGGAGTAGTCATCATTTATAGAATCAGATAGACTATATCACTACACAAGGAGTATCAGTATGAGACGAATTTTTAGATTTAGAAATTCTGTCAGGCAGAGCTATGGTATTTTCTATAGTATTCCAGTAGCGATCATAATCTCTTCTATCGACGTCACTGATATCAGCCACAATGTCCAACCATCTTTTAATGATTTGATGAACCAAGGACCCCCTCGTCTCGCCAAGCGAGAGTCGTGTTCTAGCCGCAGCTTAACCAGGTGTGGGCTTTGCTACACCCAGGTGCTTAGCATTTAGCATTGTGTTACGCACTGACTTCGCTGCGTAAGCTCCGTCTAGTGCGAGCCTCGTAGAGCGTTAGGTTCTCTACACCCTAGTGTTTAGTGCCTGACACTGTGTTGCGCAATGGCCCCATCTGGTTCTGACTTTGCTCATGGCTAGTTTCGTCAGAGTTTAGCATCCTAGCCTCGTTCCCCAAATTTCTCCCGCCTAACGTGTTGCATGGGCTTAGTGGACTGGGTTTTCTCGCTACATCTAAACCAACTTGTCAAGATCATTATTGACAATCTAGTCCAACCTCGCAAGACTTGGGTATTCTCTAGATACTTAATCTACAGTTTGCTTATCATTTAGAGGCATTTATTATGAGTTCTTAGTTATGCTTTCAGAGTAATAGATGTCTCACATCCAGAATTCATTATTTTTATCAGTTTTCTTGATCCATGATCCTTTTTGTCAGAGTTTTCTTTATTTTTGATATTTTGATCTGCTCCCGGAGTAATGGTAAGTATGCAGCTCATCCGAGAATCCTATTGTAGACTCTTAGTCAAGCACAACTTCATGCCAAGCAAAGATTTTATACTATGGGTCTCATCACTATGGATTTCTACAAACTTCATCAGTGATAATCTAGTCCGCCAACCTCGCAGGACTTGGGTATTCTCTAGATATTTAATCTACAGTTTGGTTATCATTCAGAGGCAGTTATTCTAAGTTCTTATTTATGCTTTTAGAGTAATAGATGTCCTACATCTAGAATTCATTATTATTATCAGTTTTCTTGATCCATGATCCTTTTTGTTAGAGTTTTCTTATTTTTGATATTCTGATTTGCTCCCGGAGTAATGGTAAGTATGCAGCTCATCCGAGAATCCTATTGTAGACTCCTAGTCAAGCACAACTTCATGTCAAGCAGAGATTAAACTATGGGTTTCATCATTATGGATTTCTAAGGATTTCTACAAACTTCATCAGTTTTATCTAGCAGTCCGGAAAAGAATATTATTGATCATCTTACCAATTCAGCTTGCTTCATATTATTCAGAAGGGTCAGTCTACTAAAGTTCTAACGGTATTCTCTTATTAGCAGTTGTCAGATCAGCATTAGTATATCATTATCAGAAGATTTATACGGCAGGAAGTGCAGAAGGCATCTAGTCCCGAGGTTTTGTTCAGTATATTGGGAGAATCACCTATAGTTATTCATATCTTAAGTGGTATAATCCCCATTCCTATCCTTCCCTGTGTTCATTTTCCTCTTATCGAAATTTTGAGGACAAAATTTTTGTAAGGTGGATGAAATGTAAACCCCATTCTTAGAATACGTACTTAGAAACATTTTTAGATTTTTCAATTATATTTTTTGATCTACTTCTTATTTTGTTTTTGCTTTATAATTATTTATGTGATTATTTTTTATTTGATTCGAATTCATGGGCTCAGTCAGCTTTAGTCTGAACCGAAACCCGATCCTAGTGTATTGCTCGATTTGGTCTTTCCAGTACTCAGATTTGACTGGTTTCAGTTTCAAATGTAGTTTTCCAATAATTTGAGTTTTCATGATTTTCTCGAATTTCTGAATTAAATTGCAAAATCTTTAAATCCAGTGTCGATCGGTATCGCTGGTCGATTCTAGGCTTTTTAATTTGTAAAAAGAGTTGAATTTCTAAAATCTGCTTCCACATTATTTTTTAGAATCTCATTTTCTACCTTAATGTACTTTTAGAGATTTTTCTAAATTTATCGAAATCGACCGGATTTGGTGTTGGCCAGTATTGCCAGTTGATTCCAGGATTTTTGATTTGAAAATAATATTTTATTTTGAAAACTGATTTCATATTGTACAAAAAGGCACCTCCAGGTATTTTTGGAGATATTTCTGAATTTTTCAAATTTTACCCTATTAAAATATATTATTTTATTTTGTACATTTTCATGCTTTTTCTCCCACTTCCTGGCTTGCCACGTGGCACATCCCCACCCACAAAATATCTAACATATTTAATCTCTCTCCTCGCCTCTCATTTGTCTCTGTATATTTCTCTCTTTCTCTCTCCTCTCTCTCCCCTCTTCTGCAGGCGACCGCCGCTGCCGCTGCCCGCCGCCGTTCCGCCGCCCGTCAGTGATATCCCCTATGACAGCAAACCCCACCGACCTCTAATCCCCTTCTTTCTACCTCTCTCTTCTCCTTCTCTCCCTTCTCTCTCCTTTTTTTCTCTCTCCCTCTCTCTTTCTTTCTCCCTCTCCCTTGGACAGATCCGTGCTTCCACCACTTGTGCTTCCATCGACCGACCCTAGCCATGCTATTGACCATCCCCCTCTTCTCTTTCCTCTTCTTCTTTTTTCGTCTTCCTTCTTTCTCTTTTTTCTTTCCTTTTTTTTCCTTCTCTCTTTCTTCTCTCTATGATCCGGGACCATGGCAACCTAATCGCCGCGCTTCTGCCATGGTTGGCTACCACTGGGCCGTCCCTCTCTCTGCCCTCTTTGATCTCTCTCCCTCACTCTATATTTCTCTCTTCTCTCTCCCTCACCCTCTCTTTCTCTCTCTGATTTTGTGCCCGGCAGCCAGACCTGCGCCGGCCACCCCTTGGCCAACCACCACCTGGCCGGCCACCACCTCCTCTCCCTGGTTCTCTCTATCTCTCCTCTCTATTTGTTTCTCTCTCTTCTCTCTATTTCTGTATTTCTCTATCCTCTCTCTATTTCTCTCTCTTCTCTCTCTATATCTCTCTTTCTCTCTCCCCTTTCTCTCTGTTTCTCTCTCTATTTCTCTCTCCTCTCTCTCTCCATTTCTCACTCTTTTCTCTCTATTTCTCTCTCTTCTTTCTCTCTCCCCTCTCTCTTTTATTTCTCTCTTCTCTCTATGTTTCTCTCTATCTCTCTCCATTTCTCTCTCCCTTTCTTCTCTCTATGTTTCTCCCTATCTTTTTCTCTCCTTTCTCTCTTTTTGTTTCTCTCTCTACCTCTGTCTCTCTCTTCTCTATATGTTTCTTTCTCTGTCTCTCTCTACAAAATTAAACCCTCTCTCTTTCTCTCTTGTGATTGTGTATATCGCCCTGGCTGTGCATGCATATTTGGAATTTTGGGAAATTGCGGTGTTCTCAAAGATTATAGGTGAGTGACTTTGCTTTTTTATTGGGTGTCCCCGCTTCGACGAGTTGACTGTATTTTGGGAAACATTTGTATTTTATCCCCCCCGCATTGTAAATTATTTTCTGTTTTGTAGTGTGTATCTTTATTTGTATATGACCGAGTGCCCAGGATTGTACCTGTACTATACTTGTGATGAATATTTGTACTAGATAAGTTTATTTTATGTACATATACTATGCCTGTGATGTGTTCTTTTACTGCTTCATACCATGCATGGCTGACTTTCATGGTCGTTAGCCTCCGGGCTCTCTACTCGGCCTCTGGGCCTTATCAGCCTCCGGGCTTTACCACTCCATGGTAGTCTAGTCATTATCACGCTTATGTTGCCCAAAGACCCATCACTCTAGTTTTGATGATGATCAACTCATGTAGTTATAGTACTAATGATCTTGTGTTTATTTAGTCTCAGATTTGTGATCAAGATCTTAGTAGGTGTTTAGCTTCAACAAAGGATTTAAAGTTAAGTTTTGGAGCTAGCACGGTTTGATTCAAGAGCTTGTGCATCAAGACCACATCAAGTACTCAAGAGGAGTCTAGCTCTTTGGATCGAGTTTGGACCAAGTCAAGAAGATGAGAAGACTTCAAGTGAAGACTTCAAGAAGAAGACTTATGTCTAGGTTTGTTTTTATAAGATTTTGTTTTTAGATTAAAATGTAAAGGATAGAATAGTTGGTGGATTGCTCAAGTATACCATATTCACACACACTCTTGATTTAGATGTGTTTTCATAAAAGAATTTTTATTTTGAAAAAATACAAAAGAGTTTTCTTTTCGAAAAATACCGGTTTGATTTTTGGAATTCAAAGTATACATATCTTTAACCAAAATCATGTTTAGTGCTTATTGTCAAAAACATAGATATTTCACCATTTATGTGTAGTGGATCATATCCATACACACCATGCTTTAAAAGAGTTTAAAATATCTTTTTTTTGTATTTGGAGAAGTTTTGAAAAAATAAGGTTTTGGAAAAATCTATTTTGGAAAAATATGGTTTTTGTTTTTAGCCAAAATTTCTAAGTTACAAAAATAGTTCAAACTGTTTGTAACATGTCTTGATTACTCAAACATGTTTGATTATCAAAGTATAATATTGAACCTATTTTTGTAGATTTTTCGTGAATTTATGGGATTTAATTTAAAATAAAAAACCCAAGTTTTATTTCCTGTAAATGGCCTGCCAGGCTCTGGCGGTCGACCGACCGATCGACCGGACCAGGAGCCGATCGATCGGAACGGTCGACCGATGTGCACAGAAGTGCACAGGATGGGCCGGTCGACCGCACGGTCGACCGCTAGAGAGTAGCTGCTCTCTTGGAAAAGGCCCCGGTCGACCGGGCGGTCGACCGGCAGATAGCTCAGCTCTCTATATCCTTGCCACGGTTGACTGGCCGGTTGACCGCTGGTTCAACGGTCAGAAATCTGACCGTTGGCCGGTCGACTGGCGGTCGACCGACAGGTCATCCGGGCTCCCAACGGCTAGTTTTTGGGAGCCCTATAAAATGGGGCTTTTGGGGACTGTTTAAGCCCAGATTTTTAAGTGGGTTTTAAGCTAGTTTTTCCAACTCTATTAGATGTTTATCTCCAATTGTTTAAGAGCCAAAATTGCTATATCAAAAGGAGAGATTTTCAAGAGTGTATTGAAAAGTGATTTCTTGAGTTTTCCTCAACTATTTCAATCCTAGTTTTCTCACACAAACACTTGAGCTATCCATTGTTATATCTACCTATAGGGATATTTGTTGTGAGAGGATTTTAAGTGATCAAAGTGTTGTGATCACGAAAGTTCTACTTTGTACTTTGAGGAGGCGGGCTTGCAGGTTCGCGGTGTTTCGAGTTCGCGTGTGAACTCTTTGTTTGAGGTGCGGCCTCGGCGAGCTAGTGGGCTTGCGGTATGTAGTTCTTATGGGAACGAGTGAAGGGACTAGAGAGTCCAAGGAGTTCAAGTGTGAACTCGCCTTGTAGGTGTTGCGGCACCGAGTAATCCGGTGGGATCAGTTTATAGTGAAAATCCTTCATAGTGTTGAAGGCGGGGACGTAGAGCAAGTGTGCTCGAACATTGAAATAATTCTCCCGTGTTTGCGATTGCTCTCTCTATCTCTTACTTGTCTTTATATCTTGCATGCTAATATTGTCTTTATCTTTATATTGCTAGATATATACTTGTGCTCATATTGTTATATGCTTGGGGTTTGTTTGCTAACACTAGTATTCAACCAAGAGAGCCAACGCGGCACCTCAACTCTTATTTAGAGGAATCTTGAGGAGTTAGTCCAGAGCCCTTCACGGGGAATCCGGCTACACTCTTGTGTTATACTTGGTGTTTAGTTTAAGAAGTTTTTAGTTTGCATTAAATAAGTTTTAATTCCGCATTAATTGACCTTTAGATTAGCCATCACCTATTCACCCCCTGTGATATCAGAGCCAAGTGCTCTTGATTTGGGTCTAACAACCTAGAGTTAAAGATCCTTATTTTATAGCTAATCACAACATTTGTACACACACCATGGATTTCATGTCACCTCCCACCTTTGACACTCTTAACATCCAAACTTGGAAGGTTAAGATGTCTTTGTACCTCAAAGCCCTAGGCATTCATGTTTATTTTGCCACTATTAAAGATTCTTATTGTTTAAATGGCAAAAAATTGAGGCTAATGCAAAGGCCATTCATGCTTTGAAGAGTACCCTAAATGATGAATATTTATCTAGGGTTTCTAATATTGATTCGGCTTTTGTAGTTTGGAACACCATCATCTCCCTTGGCGAAAAAGAACAATATTATGCGGGGAGCGACTCGGATGTTGGAAGTGACGCTTTCAACGTGTGCTACATGGTCCAAGGGGATAACCCCCTTGAGGTAACTACTGAATCCGAGGTAGATGAAGATGTTGATATGTCATATGATGAGCTTATCAACAACTTCTTGAAAAATATGACATGCTTAGAAAAAAAAATGAGAAAATGAAAAATAAATTTGATTGCATGTTAAAAAAATGATTCATTTAAACAAAAAGTTACATGCATTGAAAAAGAAAATGAAAATTTGAAAAATGAAAATATTTCCTTACTTTCTAAATTGAATGATATTTGTGAAGGAAATACTTCATTGAAAAAGAAAATTGTTTTGGTTGAAAAACAAAAGGAAGTTGCTTTGCAAGAAAACACTTCTTTGAAAAAAAAATGGTTAAAAAGAAAAAGAAAATGTTTCTAAACAGAATAAGAAAAATAATTCTCATTCTCACCATGCTATACATGCCACTATTAATAAAAATGAGATTAAATCTTTGAAAAATAAAATTGATTATTTAAGTTCA
Source organism: Agave tequilana (assembly GCA_038442645.1). Classification (NCBI taxonomy): domain Eukaryota; kingdom Viridiplantae; phylum Streptophyta; class Magnoliopsida; order Asparagales; family Asparagaceae; genus Agave; species Agave tequilana. Next base: position 85,962 of record JAVJIF010015020.1, read on the forward strand.
ACTTTGAGCAAATATGCTTTTAATCATTCTAAATTGGAGTCCTTGTTTTCAAAGAAACAATACCCACATCATGCATATGCACACTTTGCACGCCATAACCACACTCATACACATATGCATCCTAGAGTGTACAAGTATACACATTATGACCGCAAAGGCCATTTAGAAAGATTTTGTTATGATAGAATTAACACTTTAAATTTGCTAAAATGAATGTTTGGGTTCCTTACAATGCTAACCCTCAGGGACCCAAAGAAAATGGGTACTAAAATCCCCATCTTTTGTATTTGATGTAGGTGCGGGCTCTGACAAAATATGAGAGGAACGGTGCCTTGATGGTGGATGCACATGGACATGATGGACACACATTTGATGCACCGCTATCAAGGAGGTTTTGTGGGACAACTACCATGTTTTGGAGACTTAGAGCATAGTTCTTTGGTTTGGTAACTATCTCTAAACTCCTACATGCTTTTATAATTGATGATTTTTTAGCATATTTTAGTGTTTGTTAAAATGTTCATATTTTATTTATTTTATGCTTCATGTGGTAAAAACATGGTTAGATGTAGTATTTGTCAAAACTTGTGTTTAAACTTGTACAAGTAGTGAGCAACGAATTGATTCAATATGTTTACACTTCATTGTTCATTTATACTCACTATATATACATGTATAGCCTAGTTTTGATGATTTCCTCATTTACACTTGTTTTGCCTATTTTCATGTTTTACTTCATGTATATGTATTTTGTATTCAAATTTAATGAATATATATGTATGTCTCTTGAGTCTCTTGCCTTCATGCAAATCATATCATAGACTCTTTTTATATTTGGGATATGTATGCATATTGTTAGTATTGGATAAATCATACATATACCTAGAAGTTTGTTTTTAAAGATGAAAACTGAATTTTTAGGATTTTCATCTTTATATGAAAAATGAATTTTCATGATTTGTTTGATAAAATGATATTCATGTTTGTTTTGAGCTTTGTTGACTAATTTCATAAATATGCTATTCACATGTTGTTTGTACACTCATATTTAATTTGTTTTCTCATGACTATGTTTTCATGAGTCTTTATGAGCTTTATAGATCTTGAGTGACAATTCCTATGTATTTAGTATATTTCATGATATACATATAATTTGGTTCCATGTTTTGAAGGATCTTTAACTAGTTTTTCAAAAATTACTTAACTAGTTATTTATTCTTCATTTGGTAGTGTTTTCACTATAAAAATATTTTTCACACTTGATTTTTGAAAACCCCTATCAACCCCTTATGGGTGGACGGATGGGCGAGTATGCCTTGCAAGCCTTATTGAAAATCTTTTATCTTGTGCATAAAAAGGGTGGCAGTTTATGAGTTATATACTTGATTTACATCATATTTTCAATTGATATCTCAATTGATATTTTTGTGTATATACTCATATTTTCTATATATGTATGCTTCATTTCATATAATGTCAATTCCTATTGATATTTTCATTTTCATACATATATATGATTTGTTTGTGCTTGGATTTCAAGATATTTACATGTTTAAAGCATAAAGGTTGTTTATGCTAAGCTTGATTCAAATCTTTATTTTCAATTGGTATCTTAATTGATATTTTAATAAGCTTATGCATTATTTTTAAAATTGGTATTTTTTATTGATATAAAAAATGTGCAATAATCTTCAATTGGTATCTATTGACTTCAATTGATATCCATATATTTCAATTGGTATCAGTATGATTCTATTTTTGGTTTAGAATTCAAAATTTGTAATGTTTATTTACAATTTGTTATCTCAAAAGTTGATTTTCTAAGATATCTCAAAATTTATTTTATTGAGAAAATTCAAAATTTTGTTTTAATGAGAAAATTAAAATGTTTTGATGTGTATTGCTTATATGCAAGGGGATCTTAACATCTCTTCTACATATAGATTCATGTTGAGTGTATCTTATATTGAGGAGCTTGACAACTCTTCTTTATGCGATACAAGTGTGTTGGGAGAGCTTCACATCTCCTGTTATGCATCGCATATTATGCGTTATGTGAGTTAGGGCTTGTCATCTCTTCTTCATATAATGCATATATGTAGGAAAGTTTACTTAGCGTTTTCCTCTTCATGAATGTATATCGCATATATCTCTTTATTGATTTGTTTGATTTCACCCCTTCTGTTGATTTTTTGTTTCTAACAAAAAGGGGGGAGAACATTGTTTTGTATTTTACTTTAACCCCTTTGTTGATGATTGATAAAAAGAGAGAAGTATTTTAGATATATATGCATGTTTTGGAAAAAGAATTTCTTGTTTATGCATATTGTTTATTTTGCAAATAGAAGAAAAAGAATTTGATGAGTTTTATGCTTGATTGGAATGTTTATCTCCTAGTATTTGCATACATGTTTATGAGCTTTCATTGCATATTTATTTGTTTATTGTGATGCATGAGTTAAGGGGGAGCTTCTTTGAAGCTTTACTTTAATCCATGCATATATAACTTCATGAGTTTTGTCATCATCAAAAAGGGGGAGATTGTTGGCCCAAAGGCCCATCACTCTAGTTTTGATAATGATCAACTCATGTAGTTATAGTACTAATAATCGTGTGTTTATTTAGTTTCAGATTTGTGATCAAGATCTTAGTAGGTGTTTAGCTTCAACAAAGGATTTAAAGTTAAGTTTTGGAGTTAGCACGGTTTGATTCAAGAGCTTGTGCATCAAGACCACATCAAGTACTCAAGAGAAGTCTAGCTCTTTGGATCGAGTTTGGACCAAGTCAAGAAGATGAGAAGACTTCAAGTGAAGACTTCAAGAAGAAGACTTGTGTCTAGGTTTGTTTTTATAAGATTTTGTTTTTAGATTAAAATGTAAAGGATAGAATAGTTGGTGGATTGCTCAAGTATACCATATTCACATACACTCTTGATTTAGATGTGTTTTCATAAAAGAATTTTTATTTTGAAAAAATACAAAAGAGTTTTCTTTTTGAAAAATATCGGTTTTGTTTTTGGAATTCAAAGTATACATATCTTTAACCAAAATCATGTTTAGTGCTTATTGTCAAAAACATAGATATTTCACCATTTATGTGTAGTGGATCATATCCATACACACCATGCTTTAAAAGAGTTTAAAATATCTTGTTTTTGTATTTGGAGAAGTTTTGAAAAAATAAGGTTTTGAAAAATCTATTTTGGAAAAATACGGTTTTTTTTAGCCAAAATTTCTAAGTTACAAAAATAGTTCAAATTGTTTGTAACATGTCTTGATTTTACTCAAACATGTTTGATTATCAAAGTATAATACTGAACCTATTTTTGTAGGATTTTCGTGAATTTATGGGATTTAATTTAAAAAAAAAAACCCAAGTTTTATTTCCTGTAAATGGCCTGCCAGGCTCTATCGGTCGACCGACCGGGAGCCTGTCGACCGGAACGGTCGACCGACTTGCACAGGATGGGCCGGTCGACCGCACGGTCGACCACCAGAGAGTAGCTGCTCTCTGGAAATGGCCCCGATCGACCGGGCGGTCGACCGGCAGAGAGCTCAGCTCTCTGTATCCTTGCCACGGTCGACCGGCCGGTCGACCGGGCGGTCGACCGACAGGTCATCCTGGCTCCCAATGGCTAGTTTTTGAGAGCCCTATAAAATGGGGCTTTTGGGGGCTGTTTAAGCCAAGATTTTTAAGTGGGTTTTGAGCCAGTTTTTCCAACTCTATTAGGTGTTTATCTCCACTTGTTTAAGATCCAAAATTGCCATATCAAAAGGAGAGATTTTCAAGAGTGTATTGAAAAGTGATTTCTTGAGTTTTCCTCCACCATTTTAATCCTAGTTTTCTCACACAAATACTTGAGCTATCCATTACTATATCTACCTATAGGGATATTTGTTGTGAGAGGATTTTAAGCGATCAAAGTGTTGTGATCATCAAAGTTCTACTTTGTACTTTGAGAAGGCGGACTTGCGGGTTCGCGGTGTTTCGAGTTCGCGTGTGAAATCTTTGTTTAAGGTGCGGCCTCGGAATGATGCGGAATTAAAAACTAAATGCAACATACTATGTGTAACCAAAGAGTATAGCCGAATTCCCAGTGAAGGGCCCTGGACTATCTCCTCTAAATTCCTCTAAATAAGAGTTGAGGTGCTATATGAAGCTCTATTGGTTCAGCACAAGTATGGGCACACAAACAATATCAAGCATATAAGTGATATGAACAATATGAAGTAATGCAAGATATCAGAGAGAGAGAGTTTAGAGATAGTGAATAAATGCAAACATCGAGATATGTTTCGAGGTTTGAGCTACTGTTCTACGTCCCCCCTTTCTCATAGAAGGATTTCCACTATACGTCCACACAGGACCTCCCACCGAGGATTTGGTAATGACAAATTAGGAGTACACAACTCTTCTCTCTAACAAAATCACCTCTACATAAGAGGCAAGGTACAAAGCCAGAACAACAATCACCTCTACACAAGAGGGATGGGCAGAAAGCCAAACAACAACCACAATCACTGATTAGTCTCTAAAACTTCATATTTTATACCACATCTTCACATTTATTTCATATTAAATTCTGCTAATAAACACCGCTCTTGCATGTTTCTAGGTCCATGGTGTGCAATGAAGAAGAAGACCCTAAATCACAATTTAATGGGTGATTAAAGGCCTATAATCTAGCCATTGACTTTGGAGAGCTGTTTTGTCAAAACCAGGGGCCGAAAACTAGAAACCGGGCGCTGATGCCGATAGGGGATAGACGGGACAGTGCGCTGTCCAAAGTGCCACACGCGCGGCTCTAGAAGGGCCGCAGAAATGCGGCTTTTGCCGCCTTTTCTCGGTCGTACGGGCACGGCCGCGCCTGTACTTTGGGTCAGCGTTTGCCCCTAGCCCCCTTTTCCCCTGGTGCCTATAAATACCCCCCTGGGGTTCTTCATTTGGAGATATGTAAAGTTTAGGATAGTTTTCATCTCCATTTTGTAGTTTTATGGTAGTTTAGGGTAGTGTTCTTCTTCTTCCTCCTTTGTATTTTCTATTTCTTATAGATCTTATAATAAGGAGAGAGAGTGGTACATGTTGGGAAGCAAGAGTGTTTACAATAGAAGGTGACAATTTATGAAAGGTGCTCTCTTAACTTATCTTTGTTTTCTTCTCTCTAATCTCTCTTATATGTGTAGCTAATTTTTCTCTCATGGGAACTAACTACTAACCACTAACTAGTTAACTTCTTAGTTGATAATCCATATGAACCTAATAGCCTCTACTTGGCCTTGCTCTTATAAGAGCCATTGATGGCTCATGATGATGGATCTAACACTCTAACTCTCGAACAAGCTAACATTACTTTGCTCTATGCTTACTTTTAGTTTTGATGGTTTAAGTATAGCTTGCACTTATTTTGTTGAGTTGGGATGTGATGAGTTACATATGGGTCATGCTTTGAAATTCTCTTGAATCAAGAACTAGTGATTACCAAGGATACATGTGAGGCAACTATCACTAAGAGGTTAGCATGTTGGCGGAACCATTAGTAGTTAGTACCCATGAGTTTCCTTTATCTTTTCACTTTATTTTAGATATACAAATAAAAATCACAAAAACTATTTCTTCTATGTTTTTCACTTCTTTGTGTTTCACCGTACTTCTCTTTTCCATTCTGTTTTTCCTTTTCTTTTCATTCTTTCAAACATTGAATAACTTTTAACAAACATGTGAATCAACCAGTAAAGCTTTTATTGCCTCCCGTCCTTGTGGATTTGACTCGTTTTAGCCTCTATGCTATAACGGAGTATCGAGGAAGCCAAAGTGCACACACTTTAAATCTTGTTTTCAAAATATACACTTTTTGTGCGCGATTTTCCCCGATCAAATTTTGGCGTAGTTGTCAGGGATGGGAACGGTATGATTTCATGTTTTTGTTAACTTTTCTTCTTTGTTTTTGGTGTGTAGGTCAAATTCTTTAGCATTGTAGAAGTCTACACTTTCTCTTGTGTGGTTGGGTAATTTCTTGTATATTCTTATACTCTGCTGCTAATTTTTGTTTATATTACCTATACACTATAAATAATTTTAAGAATTAAAATAGTAATTGGATGCTTTAAAACGGCTTAGACATTTGCATCTACGCATGTGTCAATTTTCATTCCAATATACTGCATTTTGTTCTTGTGTTGTTGTGATCTTGACGGAGGTGTACATATTTCATTGTATATAGTTAGGACAAACATTTCAGTGATTTACTCGCTTTTTTGTGTTCATTCTTATCTATATTGCACACTTGTACATATTAAACTTAAGGGCAAAATCTAATACAACATAAGATGGGAAGTCATTACCCCTCTTAGACCAAAAATCACTTCCCCACTCGCACAACCCAAGCCTAAAAAAAATTTGCTAGACGTTGGCCCCTAGGGACATCTCAGACTCAATTAGGAGATTGACCTAAGGGGGAAGTTGTTAGATGTTGAATCTTGTCAAATCAGTGTCCAAGGTTAGGGATTGAGAGGTGAAACCTCGAAGAACAGTAGTTTGGCATTATTAGGCCCGTTGCTCTAGCACTGATACCTCTCACTGATCTTGCCCCTACCTGCCTGATTAACTCATGGTCAGATTCTGACAATGTACCTGATTAGACGAGAAAGGTGTGTTTATTATGAAGCAAATGTATTTGATGTACCCTTTCTTGTCTCCGCTATAGCATAGGGCTATACCGAGTCGATTCTCAGGGAGAGCTCGCGATGGAAGCTTTAACGTGTGGTAGTGAAGTGAACAAACGAGTATTCTTCTCTTGCTTATAAACTTAGTGAATCAAGTGTAAAAGAAACTAAAAGAAAGGATGGCTATGTTCATGGTGGAAATCGTTGGAAAAGAAATCAAGAAGTGGATGTGGTATTCACAAGAAAAAGAAAGAAAACTTAAAGAAAGCAATCCATGACTAGCTTACCTTGCTAGCTTGCCAAGACTTACTAGACTCCTTGATAGCGAATGCTTGCCTAATGTTGTCACTCCATTAGCGTAGGATTCGTCTCGCGTGTTGACCTAATTACTTTCTCACTTGCAAGATGGTGGTTTAACCATCGAGAAGAGAAGATCATACAACTTGCAAGATGAACAAAAGCAATCACCCATGAGTTAGTGAAGAAAGCTAAGCTAGTGGTAAACTAGTACATGGAAGGAAAATTAGCTACAAGCCATTAAAGAACTAAAACAAAGCTTGAAGTAAATTGCAAGAAGTAAACAAAGCAAGTAATAAAGCAAGTAAACTAGAATCAAGCTCAAGTAGAGAAGTAGAGAATGGATCAATCCTTGTATAGCTCCAAGTGTCACTTCTTGATGATACAAGCTCTCTCTCTCTTACAACTCTCTCTTGCAATGAAATCTAGGGAGAAGAAGATCATAGAGAGCTAAAAATCCTAAAGAAAACCTAGCAAAATACAAATCTATTCACTAATCTCTCTCTCTTCTCTGATCAGTTTTTTCTCGCAGGTACAAATCCAGTATTTATAGGCCCCAGGTGAAGGATCCAGAAGCAAGTCTGTTGGCGCAAAATCTGGCGCCCAACGGCCCAGATTTTGCGGCGGACGCGCGGCAAATCTCGGCAGTTCTGTGGCCGTTGGCCAACAACTTTCTGTTGTGAGTTTGTTACGAAGTTGTTAGCCACGTGGTATATCTGGAATCTTCGTTTGTTGCGCGGATTTCTCTAGATCTGGGATTTGAATTTGGCTTTATCTTTAATCTTGATTAATCACTTAATTATGGTTAATTAAGTGATTATTTGGATATCTCTCCTTTAAGTGTGTACCTGCAAATATGTAGATAAGAAGAGTAAAAATCACATATTTATTTGTAATATGCATGGGGATTATGATGTAAAATATGCAATATTGTGTACTAATCACACCCCCACACTTATTCTTTTGCTCGTCCCGAGCAAAAACAAAGAAAGAAAAGAAAATCTAAACTACCAGTTTTATTACACCACTTTCGCAGGTGACGCGATTGCACTGAGCATGTGCAACAAGCCGTTAAACCTCTAGGTTACCCTAGAGGAGGAGTGTTGTCTCCTGAGGGTTTTCAGCGGATTACACCCACAAAATCCTTAAAGAAAGAAAACAAATGTTAGTGTTTTGAAAACGCATTTTGAATAAGAGACATGTTTACGAACTATTTTTGCAAAAATATAAGTGATCCTAGGTCATAAGTCCACCTATAATCATTCTTCCTTAAACTTAGTCTCCATGCAAGATCTTGTTTTTAATTAAGGTAAGAATTCAAAATTGGATTGAATACTTTATCTTTCATAAAACCTAGATAATATGCACACCGTGTAAGTGAAGATTTCTGGGATTTCAACTCTAACCATTAAGCCATTTATTTATCTATTTATTTTCTTTTTCTCTTTTTTTTTTCTTCCCTTAGTTTAGGCTTTCTAGTTCACCCTTGTAACGAGCCTTTAACCGATGACTCCCAAACCAGACGGTCTTAGGGCACCAAATGAGAAAACATCCCTCGGGTTTAAGGTCTCGAGTAAAAAAGGCCACAAAACTAAAGGGGATTATTTATAATCACCGTTAGGCGTGAATAATCATGCTTCTTGAGGCACAATTATACAGCTTAATAAGTGAGATCACCGTTAGGCGTGAGTAATCGTGCTTCTTGAGGCACAATTATCCAGCTTAATAAGTGATCTTTTATTTATATATTTTTTTCTTTATTTATATGGCATTTTTGTCTTTGTCTCTATCCCAAGAAATGTGTAAGTGTGAAGTGCATATTTATCTAAGGCAAAAAATTCAAGATAAAAATATCTCACCAATTTTACTTACTTAGCCTATAATTTCAAACAAGATCTATTATTTCAACTAGGTTTAAGATGTCATAATTAAGGCTTTCTTAATTCCTAAGATACATCTTAATTTTCTTAAAAATAGATCAAAACTTTGTCTCTTATTTCAAAAAGTTTTTATTTTTTATATTTTTAAAAATTTTTATTTTCTAAAAGAAGTGTAAAAGAAAGAAAATCTAAAAACAAAGAAAATCTAAAAACTCTATGTTAGTAAACCCTCCCCCACACTTATTTCATGCATTGTCCTCAATGCATCATGATATATGTATGCATGAAACAAAATGGAAAGGGAAGGAACAAATTACCTTAAGGTGGTGGTTCTGGTGGTGGTCGGATTGGTCCACGGAACATGGCCCAATCAACTTTACTATGGGTTTTCAGGAACCCACCAAAAATATTATTAATATGACCCACAAGAATGATGTGTGCATGAATGATCTTTATTATGTACATGCCCCCATCTAATTTCAAGATTTTCCTAATAATTTCAGAGTCATTTTCATCAAGATCCTTGTCCCAAAATGGTGAATGAAATGATAGAACAGTTGACTTGGACTCAGGACGAACGGGAACTGACTCAGGGAAGTGAATGAAGTCAAGTGATGGTTCAAGAGTCGAAGTGAGTTCAGAAATTTGGTCCAAGTCAAGAAATGAAAACTCAAGTCCACATGTTTTGTCCAACAATGGAATGTGACTATCAAAAATTGGTGATTCAAGTTCAGGAAGGATGGGAATCAACACTGACTCTAGAAGGTTACTCAAATTGGGTAATATAACTGGAGTCAATAATGATTTAGGGATTTGAACTGGATCACAGATGTGCAAATTTAGGTCACATATCTCATTTAGTTCAATTCCACAAAATGGAGAACTTGCCAAATGTCAATTGAATCTTCAGAAGTGTAGAATTGGGCAAGTTCGACATGATCCTTAAAGATGGGTGATTCAACTTCATTGTGAATTGGGACTGGATTCAATGTCGGCTCCGGAAAAGGATTGAAGTGAGGTAAAGATACCGGAGTCATTACTGAATCAGGAAAAAGAATTAAATCACTAAGTTGGGGTTCAAGATCACATTCCTCATGTAGTTCAATTAAATGTGGAGAACTTGCCAATTTATCAATTGGATTTTCAGAAGTATGGAATTGGCCAAGTTCTATGTGATCATCATAAAAGATTGGTGATTCATTTTCACAATGGATAGGAAATGGATCCAATTCTGACTTGGGAAATGGATTGAAATCAGGTAAGGATATGGAAGTCATGATTGAATCAGGAAGTAAATTGGAATCATCAAATGGAAGTTCAGGATCAAAATCATGGTTGAGTGCAATTTCAGAAAAAGGAAAACTTGCCAAAACGTCGATTGGATTTGAAGTTTGGACAAGTTCAGGTGAGTGTGCTGAAATTGAATCTGGACTTCCAAGACTACATGACTCTTTGGTTTTAACAGAGTGGCTAGTGACCTTAGAAATAGGATGATGACGAAGAGTTTGGATCATCAAATCTATTTCACGATCTCTAGCATTTCGAGCATGGGTCATGTCTTCAGGCAACTTTTCACAAGTGATGATTTCATTATTTTGATGAAAAGATGAAGTGTTGTCTTGGAAGTGATGGTGAAATTGTGAGTCAAAAATGTATGGTGATGGAAGAGTGGACTCACACAAGAAATCATTACTCATAAATGGTTGTTCATTATGAAGAGGTGGAACTGAGTAAGACTCTTGAAAATACTGTGGAATTGGAGAGGAAATGGTTCTGGAAGTGTCTGCTCAGCTCTCTGTAAATTGGCTTCTAAACTCCTTAGTAACTCAGATTTTTCTTCAAATGGTTCAGAAAAAGGAGTATATGAAGCGGAATCGGGAAATGAATCTTGTGAATATTGTGGACTTGGTGGAAATGGTGGACAAGGAGGTTGATAATTAAACTCGGGGGACTGAAATCCCCAATAACTCGATGAAGAGTTGAAATTATTTTGGACATTATAATTGTTAGATGGGGGTATGGGTCATATTGATTCGGATAAGGCCAACCCGGTGTATTTGGTTGGTGCATATTGTAAAACACCGGGTTGGAATTATCCGAATATGGAAATGGTGTGAAATATGGATTATTATTGAAAGAATTGTTGAATGCCATATCACACAATCACAAACAAAAACAAACAAACAAACAATCAAACAAAAGAAAAAAATTCTAACCTAAGTTAGGGTAGACTTAGACCTAGACGACTCCTAACTGATAGACTGTCCACGGGAGGTTTAGTGTAGACTCTAACCACAAGCTAATCAGCCAGGGAAGGGTAAGGTTGGTGGGAGGTTTTCCGTCCGAAGACGTTCCTTAATTAAGTAACCAGCAACCTTCGGGCTTTCGGCCCTCAACCCCTTTCCTAGACACCGATTTTGCAAGAGTTAAATTCCAACACTTTTCCCCCTAGGATAATCTCCTAATTGAGTCCGAGATGTCCCTAGGGCCAACGTCTACTTTTTATTAAATTAGGCTTGGGTTAGTGAGTGCTTGGGAAAATGATTTTCGGGCTAAGGAAAGGGTAATGACCTCCCCCACCTTATCTTATTTACGGGTATGCCCTTAAATTTGAATTGTGCAAGTGTACAAGAAATATAGCTAGGATACACTCAAAGCATGAAAATCAAGCAAGGAATTTGTCCTAGTCTAAATGCAATGCAAACACGTACCTTGCCTCCAGCACTCTTCAACAGTAAAAGTAAAGAATTGAAGAGACACGTGCCTAGAAATGCAAGTGTCTAAACAATTTTTAGCAATTTCAATCAACTTTTTACTGTTTTTTAATTAAACAGGAATACAGTGAAGTATACAGGAAATCAAGTATAACAGCAGATGTAATTTGCAGATCTGAAGCCCCTGCAGAAAATTTGTCAGAAGTGAACTCCTCTGTGCCGCGGCCGCGCGGCTTTTGCCGTGGGAACGCGGCACTTTGGAGGGATCCTGGTCTCTGCTTTCAAGAGCAGAGGCCCAGGTCCACTTATATGTGACTGCAATGAATATTTTCCTGTTTCTTTACCTGTAACCTGCAAACAGAGAAGAAGAATCGTTTAGTACTTCACTTTAAACCAAAATAACGTCGCTCTCCCCGGCAACGGCGCCATTTTTTGATTAGACGAGAAAGGTGTGTTTATTATGAAGCAAATGTATTTGATGTACCCTTTCTTGTCTCCGCTATAGCATAGGGCTATACCGAGTCGATTCTCAGGGAGAGCTCGCGATGGAAGCTTTAACGTGTGGTAGTGAAGTGAACAAACGAGTATTCTTCTCTTGCTTATAAACTTAGTGAATCAAGTGTAAAAGAAACTAAAAGAAAGGATGGCTATGTTCATGGTGGAAATCGTTGGAAAAGAAATCAAGAAGTGGATGTGGTATTCACAAGAAAAAGAAAGAAAACTTAAAGAAAGCAATCCATGACTAGCTTACCTTGCTAGCTTGCCAAGACTTACTAGACTCCTTGATAGCGAATGCTTGCCTAATGTTGTCACTCCATTAGCGTAGGATTCGTCTCGCGTGTTGACCTAATTACTTTCTCACTTGCAAGATGGTGGTTTAACCATCGGAGAAGAGAAGATCATACAACTTGCAAGATGAACAAAAGCAATCACCCATGAGTTAGTGAAGAAAGCTAAGCTAGTGGTAAACTAGTACATGGAAGGAAAATTAGCTACAAGCCATTAAAGAACTAAAACAAAGCTTGAAGTAAATTGCAAGAAGTAAACAAAGCAAGTAATAAAGCAAGTAAACTAGAATCAAGCTCAAGTAGAGAAGTAGAGAATGGATCAATCCTTGTATAGCTCCAAGTGTCACTTCTTGATGATACAAGCTCTCTCTCTCTTACAACTCTCTCTTGCAATGAAATCTAGGGAGAAGAAGATCATAGAGAGCTAAAAATCCTAAAGAAAACCTAGCAAAATACAAATCTATTCACTAATCTCTCTCTCTTCTCTGATCAGTTTTTTCTCGCAGGTACAAATCCAGTATTTATAGGCCCCAGGTGAAGGATCCAGAAGCAAGTCTGTTGGCGCAAAATCTGGCGCCCAACGGCCCAAATTTTGCGGCGGACGCGCGGCAAATCTCGGCAGTTCTGTGGCCGTTGGCCAACAACTTTCTGTTGTGAGTTTGTTACGAAGTTGTTAGCCACGTGGTATATCTGGAATCTTCGTTTGTTGCGCGGATTTCTCTAGATCTGGGATTTGAATTTGGCTTTATCTTTAATCTTGATTAATCACTTAATTATGGTTAATTAAGTGATTATTTGGATATCTCTCCTTTAAGTGTGTACCTGCAAATATGTAGATAAGAAGAGTAAAAATCACATATTTATTTGTAATATGCATGGGGATTATGATGTAAAATATGCAATATTGTGTACTAATCAGTACCCCCCGTGGACAGTCTAACCAGTTAGGAGTCGTCTAGGTCTAAGTCAACCCTAGTATAAGCTTGTTTTCTTTTTCTTTTTCTTTTCTTCTTTATAATTGTGAAATAGATTTCAAACACAATAATTCTTTCAATCCTAACATGAATCCATATTTCACCCCGACCTCATTTGACTCGAATAACTCCAACCCGGCTATGTATAACATGAACCAATCATATATGCCGACTTGGGGTTATCCTACTCAATATGACCTATAATTTTCAAAATAATTTCAACTCTACACAGAGTCAATGGGGATTCAACTCCCCCGAGTCCAATTTTCAACCACCTTATCCATAATTTTCATTCACCGATTTGGATCCATATCCTCCTTTTCCTGAACCACCAATTGAAGAAAAATCATCATTGGAAAGGAACTTGGAAGAAGTGATAGAGGCCCAAAAATAATTTAAAAAAATGGTAACATCATCATGTCCACAAATTTTCCAAAGTTCATGTAGTTCTTTTCCAGAACGACTCAAAGGAAAATTATTATAGGAAAAAACTATGGAATTTGTGCAAGAGACCAAGCGCATAATGCAAAATACGATTGACTTCCCATGTCTACCAAATGTTCATGCGACTCACGAATTATATCACTTTGAAAATCTAGCTTCAATTTTCTCATACCAACCTGAACTTGACTAACATCAAATTCTTGATAGTTTGGCAAGTTATCCCTTTCCTGAAATTGAAATTGAACCTGAATGTGATCCCGAACCTCATGTTAGTCGTTCCATTTCACTTTTTGATTCAATAATGACTCCGGTATCTTTATAAGATTTTTTCTCTATTTTGAAGTCAACATTGAATCCTGTACCAGTACACCGTGAAATTGAATCACCAATATTTTATGATCATACTTCATTGATGGGGAAAGTGTGTGAACATCAATTCTTTGATTTGGACCCTATTTTTGAACCAATTTCGACTCTTATTGTTGACTCTCGACTTGATCAGTGTCAAATTCTTGAGTCGGTATCGATTTTTGTTCCTGATCCATTTGAGTCTAAATCTATCATCTCCCAAAATCACACTTCATTGTTGGACAAGGATGTTGGAGAAAATGACTTAGTAATTATTTTTGAAAATTGAAAATTAGATGGGGATAAATTTTTAAATAAGACCATTCAGTCAATCATTCTTTTACTGGGTCGTATTAAAGAGATCACTGGTGGGTTTCTGCAAGATCCATGATATTTTGATTTGGTAGCAACGCTTGGCCCAATCAGACCACCACTAGAGCCACTACCACGAGGTAATTTGCTTCTCTTCCCATTCATTTCATGTATATACACATTCACGATGCATTGAGGACAATGCATGAGATAAGAGTGGGGGAGGGTTTACTAATATACGTAGTTTTAAATTTTCTTTCTTTTACACTTCCTTTTAGGAACTTTTTAAAATTTTATTTCATATAAAAACTTTTCTCTTTTCTTAAAATTTTTCTTTTATTTTTTACAAAACTTTTTGAAAATAAGAGAAATAGTTTTGATTTATTTTTAAGAAAATTAAGATTATCTTAGGAATTAGGAAGACCTAAATTTATGAATTTTTAAACTAAGTCGAAATAATAGATCTTATTTAAATTTTAGGATAAGGAAGTAAGATTAAAAAGTTAATTTGATCTTGAATTTTTGTCTTAGATTTATGCACTTCACACTTACACAATTTTTGGGATTGAAACAAACACTAAAAATCCTATTATAAATATATATATATATATTTAAAAAAACATTTATGATAATAAAAATCACTTATTAAAGTTGGGTAATTATGCCTCATGAAGCATGAAATTTCACACCTAAAATGGTGGACAAAATGAAAATAATCCCTTTTAGTTTTGTGGCCTTGTTTACTCGAGTCCTTAAGTCCGAGGGATGTTTTCTCATCTGGTGCCCTAAGATCATTTGGTTTGGGAGTCACCGATCAAAGGCTCACTATACGGGTAAATAAGAAAGCCTAAGAAAACTAAGGGGAGGAAAAAAAGAGAAAAAAATAATTATACAAAAATCAATGGCATGAAAGTTTAAGTTGATATCCCAAAAATCTTCACAGTTCACAAAGTGCATATTTTTCTAAGAGTTTTATGAAAGATCAAAAAATTAATTCAATTTTAAATTCTTACAATTAATTTATAACAAGATTTTGCATTTCGACTTAGTTTAAGGAAGAATAATTTCTGGTTAACCTATGACCTTAGATCACTTATATTTTCGCAAAAATACTTCAACACTTTTCTCTATTTTCAAACATGTGTTATCAAAATACTAACATTTGATTTCTTTCTTCATGGATTTTGTGAGTGTAATTGTAATCACCTAGAGGGGGTGAATAGGTGATGGCTAATCTAATGGTCAAACAATGCGGAATTAAAAACTATTTAAAATAAACACCAAGTATAACACAAGTGTGTAGCCGGATTCCCGGTGAAGGGCTCTGGACTAACTCCTCAAGATTCCTCTAGATAAAAGTTGAGGTGCCGCGTTGGCTCTCTTGGTTGAATACAAGTGTTAGCAAACAATCCCCAAGTATATAACAATTAAGCACACAATATATAGAGCATATAAAGATAAAGACAATATTAGCATGCAAGATATAAAGACAAGTAAGAGATAGAGAGAGAGCAATCGCAAACACGGGAGATTTGTTTCGAGGTTCGAGCACACTTGCTCTACGTCCCCGCCTTCAACACTATGAAGGATTTTCACTAAAATCGATCCCACCGGATCACTTGGTGCCGCAACACCTACAAGCTCTTGGACTCTCTAGTCCCTCTCTCGTTCCCGCAAGAACACACCGCAAGCTCACTAGCTCGCCGAGGCCGCATCTCAAACACGGAGTTCACACTAGAACCCGAAACGACGCGAACACAACCGTCCGCCTCCTCAAAGTACAAGAAAGAACTCTTGGTAATCTAAACACTTTGATCACCAACAAAAACTCTCACAATAACACTCCTATAGGATGAATATATCAATGGATAGCTCAAGTGTTGTGTGAGAAAACTAGGATAGAAATGATGGAGGAAAACACAAGAAAATCACTTTTGAAACTCTTGATAAAAACTCTCTTTTGATTTGGAAATGTAGCTCCAAAACGTATGGATATAACCACTAAAATGGGTATGCAAAACTAGCCCAAAACTCTCTTCAAAATCTTATCTAAAACAGCCCCCAAAAGTCCCAATTTATAGGGCTAGAAAAACTAGCCATTGGGAGCCAGACTAGCCTGTCGGTCGACCGCCCGGTCGACCGGCCAACAGTCAGATTTCTGACCGTTGAGCCAGTGGTCGACCGGCCGGTCGACCGTGGCCAGGATATAGAGAGCTCAGCTCTCTGCCGGTCGACCGCCCGGTCGACCGAGGCACTTTCCAGAGAGCAGCTGCTCTCTGGCGGTCAACTGTGCGGTCGACCAGCCCATCTTGTGCACATCGGTCGACCGCTCTGATCGACCGACTCTTGGTCCGGTCGACCGGTCGGTCGACCGCCAGAGCCTGGCAGGCTTTAATTAGGGATATAAAATGTTGGCTTTTTAGCTTAAATAAAATCTCATAAAATCACGAAAAATCTACAAAAATAGGTTTAATATTATACTTTGATAATCAAACATGTTTGAGCAAAATCAAGACATGTTACAAACAATTTGAACTATTTTTGTAACTTAGAAATTTTGGCTAAAAACGAAAACCGTATTTTTCCAAATTGGTTTTTCAAAACTTATTTTTCCAAAACTTCTCCAAATACAAAAACAAGATATTTTAAACACTTTTAAAGCATAGAGTGTATGGATATGATCCACTACACATACATGGTGAAATATCTATGTTTTTGACTTTTAACTCTAAAACGGTTTTGGTTAAAAACACATGTATATATGAAGTCCAAAAACCAAACCGGCATTTTTCAAAAAGAAAACTCTTTTATATTTTTCCAAAACAAAAACTCATTTATAAAAACTCATCTAAATCAAGAGTGTGTGTGTATAAGATATACTTGAGCAATCCACCAACTATTCTATCCTTTACATTTTAACTAAAAACAAAATCTTATAAAAACAAACCTAGACACAAGTCTTGATCATGAAGGTCTTCACTTGAAGTCTTCTCATCTTCTTAACTTGGTCCAAACTTGATCCAACGAGCTAGACTCCTCTTGAGTACTTGATGTGGTCTTGGTGCACAAACTCTTGAATCAAACTGTGCTAGCTCCAAAACTTGACTTTAAATCCTTTATTGAAGCTAAACACCAACTAAGATCTTGATCATAAATCTGAGACTAAATAAACACAAGATCATTAGTACTATAACTATTGAGTTGATCATCATCAAAACTAGAGTGATGGGCCTTTGGGCCAACAATCTCCCCCTTTTTGATGATGACAAAACTCATGAAGTTATATATGCATGGATTAAAGTAAAGCTCCAAAGAAGCTCCCCCTTAACTCATGCATAACAATAAATAATAAATATGCAAAGAAAGCACATAAACATGTATGTAAATACAAGGAGATAAACATGCCAATCAAGTATAGAACTCATCAAATTCTTTTTCTCCTATTTACAAAATAAAGCATATATGCATAAACATAAATCCTTCTCCAAAACATGCATATATATATCTAAAATACTTCTCTCCCTTTTTGTCAATCATCAACAAAGGGGTTAAAGTAAACACCAAACAATATTCTCCCCCTTTTTGTCAAAAACAAAAATCAACAAAGAGGTGAAATCAAATCAACCAATAAAGAGATATATGCGATATACATTCATGAAGAGGAAGACGCTAAGTTAACTTCCCTACATATATGCATTACATGAAGAAGGGATGACAAGCCCTAACTCACATAACGCATAATATGCAATGCATAAGAGGAGATGTGAAGCTCCCCTTACACATGTGTACCGCATAAAGAAGAGTTATCAAGCTCCTCAATATAAGATACACTCAACATGAATTTATATGTAGAAGAGATGTTAAGCTCCCCTTACATATAGGCAATACAAATCAAAATATTTTTAATTTTCAAAATTTCATATTAAAACAAAATTTTGAATTTTCCTCAATAAAACAAATTTTTGAGATATCTTAGAAAATCAAATTTTAAGATATCATATAAACAAAAATTTTAAAAGGTACCACTTGTAATCAATCAAATTTTAAGATACCAATTGTAAATAAATATTACAAATTTTGAATTTTAAATCAAAAAATTGAAACATATTGATACCAATAGAACTATATGGATACCAATTGAAATCAATAGATACCAATTGAAGATTATTGCACATTTTTATATCAATAAAAACACCAATTTAAAAATAATGCATAAGCTTATTAAAATATCAATTGAGATACCAATTGAAAATAAGATTTGAATCAAGCTTAGCATAAACATACTTTATGTTTTAAACATGTAAATACCAATTGTAAATCAAATATAAATATATGTATTTGATTGTGCTTGATTTTCAAAACATATATATGTATGGAAAAGACAATACCAATCGGAATTGATATTATTTGAAATTGAAAGCATACATGTATATAAACAAGATTATGAGTATACAAAATATATCAATTGTCATACCAAATGAAATTATGATACCATTGAGATTATGAAGTGAAATTGGTGTATAACTCATAAACATCCACCCTTTTTATACACAAGATAAAAGATTTTCAACAAAGCTTGCAAGGTATACATGCCCATCCGTCCACCCATAACTAGGGGTGCCATCGGATCGGATACGGATCGGATATTACCTCTACCATATCCATATCCGCACCCAACCTTCGGATACGGATACGGATACGGATATTGGCGGATGTGAAAAAATGATATCCGTATCCGCCAAAATCGGATATCAGATATAAATCGGATATTAGCGGGTCGGATGCAGATACTAATCGGATATGTTAAAAATGGATATGGTTAAAGATAAATTAAACAGAAATACTTATATTACTTTTTATCTCATCTACTACAATATTAAATGTGATACATACTATGATATTATTGTGTACATATCAATACATTCATCATATTCATTGTCATTTGACTTCTATAACAATAGATTACACGTCCTCCGGTGCTAAATGCCGATTCGGATGACATGGTTGATGTCAAAATACTCAAAATATCATGTGGTGCTCTTGCAAGAATCGAATACTTTTCACTATTACTTTTTCACCAACTCAAAATATCAAAATTTAATACCTTATTCCATTGAAGAATAGTCTTCTCCATACCGATATCATTATGAAGCACGCAACATTCGGATATCGGATCGGATACGAATAAGATATTCCTTTTACCATATCTGCATCCGCACCTACCTTTCGGATACGGATACGGATACGAATATTGACGGATGTGAAAAAATGATATCCGTATCCGGATTGGAGGCGGATTCGGATGCGGATATCCGCGGATAATCCGTATCCGGTGGCACCCCTACCCATAACGGTGTTGGTAGGGGTTTTCAAAAATAGGGTTTGAGAATATTTTTATCGAAAAACACTACCAAATTGAAGAATAAATACTAGTTAAATTAATTTTTGAAAAACTAGTTAAAGATCCTTCAAAACATGAAACCAAATATATATATCCATGAAACATACTAAATACATAAAGGTTGACACTCGAAATCTATAAGGCTCAAAAATAATCATGAAACAAAGTCATGAATGAACAAATAAAGTGTGAGTGTTCAAAGGTCATGTAATTAGCATTTTCCATGAAGATAATCAATGAAGCTCAAAACAAACATGAATCTTATTTTTATCAAAACAAATCATGAAATTCATTTTTCATATAAAGTTAAAAATCATAAAAATTCATTTTTCATCTAAAAACAAATTTCAAGGTATATGTATGCTTTTATCCAAAACTAATAATATGCATACATATCCCAAACATAAAAGAGTCTATATATGATTTGCATGAAGGCAAGAGACTCAAGGGTATACATGTATATTTATTAGATTTGAATACAAAATACATATACATGAAGTAAAACAAGAAAAATAGGCAAAACAAGTGTAAATGAGGAAATCATCAAAACTAGGCTATACATGTGCATATAGTGAGTACAAATGAACAATGAAGTGCAAACATATATGAATCATTTGTTGCTCACTATTAGTACATGTATATATACAAGTTTTGATAAAAAAAACTACATTTAAACAAGTTATATACCTCATGAAACACAAAACATGAACATTTAACAAATACTAAAACATGCTAAAGATCATCAATCATAAATGCATGTAAATAAACTAGGAGTTTTAAAGATAGTTACCAACACATGAACTATACTCCAAATCTCCAAATATGGTGATCGTCCCACCAAAACTCCTTGATACCGGTGCATCAAAAATATGTCCATCATGTCCATGTGCATCCACCACCAAGGCACCATCCCTCTCACGTCGTGTGAGAGCCCGCACCTACATCAAAAACACAAGGTGGGGATTTTGGTACCCATTTTCTTTTGAGTCCATGTGGGTTATTCTTATAAGGAACCCAAACATTTTTGTTATTAACAATTAATATGATGTATCTTATCAAAACAAACTTTGCTAAATGGCCTTTGCGGCCACAATGTGTACATTTGTACACTCTAGGATGCATATGTGTGAGTGTGGTCATGGCGTGCAAAGTGTGCATATGCATGATGTGGATGATGTGCATGAACATGTGGAGCTTGTTTCTTTGAAAACAAAGACTCCAATCTAGAATGGTTAAAAGCACATTTACTCAAAGTTGAGCTTAAACAATCATTTTATTTTTTAAAAATTTAACTTCATTTTTATCAATGGTTGTGGCATGAAGAGCATGATCAATAGTCTTTTTCTTTTTAGAAACATTTTGCTTTTTCTTTTTCAATCATTTTTCTTTTCAAATAAGTGTTTTCATGCAAAGCAACTTCCTTTCGTTTTTCCACCAAAACTATTTTATTTTTCAATGAAGTATTTCCTTCACATAAAACATTCAATTTAGAAAGCAAGGAAATATTTTCATTTTCAAACTTTCATTTTCCTTTCAATGCATGCAACTTTATTTTTAAAAGAATCATTTTCTTTTAACATGCAATCAAATTTATTTTTCATTTTCTTGTTATCCTTTTTAAGCATTTCATTATTTTCTAGAAGTTGTTGACAAAAAGATTCAAGCTCATTATAAGTCATATCAACATCTTCTTCTACCTCGGATTCGGTAGTTACCTCAAGGGGTTTATCCCTTGGACCATGTAGCACACGTTGGAAGTGTCACTTCCAACATCCGAGTCGCTCGACGCATAGTATTGTTCTTGTTCGCTAAGGGAGATCATGGTATTTCATACTACAAAAGTCGAATCAATGTTAGAAATCGTAGATAAATATTCATCATTTAGGGTACTTTTCAAAGCATGAATGGCCTTTGCATTAGCCTCAATATTTTTGCCATTTGAACAATAAGAATCTTTATGGTGGCAAAATAACATGAATGCCTAGGGCTTTGAGGTATAAGGACATCTTAACTTTTCAAGTTTGGATGTTAAGAATGTCAAAAGTGGGAGGTGACATGAAATCCATGGTGTGTGTACAAATATTGTGATTAGCTAAAAAAAATGATGATCTTTAACTCTAGGTTGTAAGACCCAAATCAAGAGCACTTGGCTCTGATACCAATTGTAATCACCTAGAGGGGGGAATATGTGATGGCTAATCTAATGGTCAAATAATTCGGAATTAAAAACTATTTAAACTAAACATCAAGTATAACACAAGAGTATAGCCGGATTCCCTATGAAGGGCTCTGGACTAACTCCTCAAGATTCCTCTAGATAAGAGTTGAGGTGCTGCATTGGCTCTCTTGGTTGAATACAAGTGTTAGCAAACAATCTCCAAGCATATAACAATTAAGCACACAATATATCAAGCATATAAAGATAAAGACAATATTAGCATGCAAGATATAAAGACAAGTAAGAGATAGAGAGAGAGAGAGAGAGAGAGCAATCGCAAACACGGGAGATTTATTTCAAGGTTCGAGCACACTTGCTCTACGTCTTCGCACTCAACACTATGAAGGATTTCCACTAAAATCGATCCCATCGGATCACTTGGTGCCGCAACACCTACAAGCTCTTGGACTCTCTAGTCCCTCTCTTGTTCTTGCAAGAACACACCGCAAGCTCACTAGCTCGCCGAGGCCGCATCTCAAACACGGAGTTCACACTTGAACCCGAAACAACGTGAACACAACCGTCCGCCTTCTCAAAGTACAAGAAAGAACTCTTGATGATCTAAACACTTTGATCACTAACAAAAACTCTCAAAATAACACTCCTATAGGATGAATATATCAATGGATAGCTCAAGTGTTGTATGAGAAAACTAGGATAGAAATGATGGAGGAAAACACAAGAAAATCACTTTTAAAACTCTTGATAAAACTCTCATTTGATTTGGAAATGTAGCTCTAAAACATGGATATAACCACTAAATGGGTATGCAAAACTAGCCCAATCTCTTCAAATTTATCTAAACAGCCTCCAAAAGTCTCAATTTATAGGGCTAGAAAAACTAGCCGTTGGGAGCCAGACTGGCCTTTTGGTCGACCGCCCGGTCGACCGGCTGGTCGACCGTGGCCAGGATACAGAGAGCTCAGCTCTCTGCCGGTCGACTGCCCGATCGACCTGGGCACTTTCCAGAGAGCAGCTGCTCTCTGGCGGTCGACCGTGCGGTCGACCGACCCATCCTGTGCACATCTGTGCACATCGGTCGACCGGCCGGTCGACCGCCAGAGCCTGGCATGCTTTAATTGGGGATATAAAATGTTGGCTTTTTAGCTTAAATAAAATCCATAAATCACGAAAAATCTACAAAATAGGTTCAGTATTATACTTTGATAATCAAACATGTTTGAGCAAAATCAAGACATGTTCACAACATTTGAACTATTTTTGTAACTTAAAAGTTTTGGCTAAAAACGAAAACCGTATTTTTCCAAATTGGTTTTTCAAAACTTATTTTTTTCAAACTTCTCCAATACAAAAATAAGATATTTTAAACACTTTTAAAGCATAGAGTGTATGGATATGATCCACTACACATACATGGTGAAATATCTATGTTTTTGACTTTTAACTCTAAAACGGTTTTGGTTAAAAACACATGTATATATGAAGTCCAAAAACCAACCAGTATTTTTCAAAAAGAAAACTCCTTTATATTTTTCCAAAATAAAAACTCTTTTATGAAAAATCATCTAAATCAAGAGTGTGTGTGTATAAGATATACTTGAGCAATCCACCAACTATTCTATCCTTTACATTTTAACTAAAAACAAAATCTTATAAAAACAAACCTAGACACAAGTCTTGATCATGACGGTCTTCACTTGAAGTCTTCTCATCTTCTTGACTTGGTCCAAACTTGATCCAATGAGGTAGACTCCTCTTGAGTACTTGATGTGGTCTTGGTGCAAAAGCTCTTGAATCAAACCGTGCTAGCTCAAAAACTTGACTTTAAATCCTTTGTTAAAGCTAAACACCAACTAAGATCTTGATCATAAATCTGAGATTAAATAAACACAAGATCATTAGTACTATAACTACATGAGTTGATCGTCATCAAAACTAGAGTGATGGGCCTTTGGGCCAACAGTAATCTACTGAAAACCCTCAGGAGAAAAAATTCCCCCTCTAGGGAAAATCTAGAGGTTTAATGGCTTGTTGCACATACTCAGTGCAATCGCGTCACCTGCGAAAGTGGTGTAATAATTCCTTTAGTTTTTTGTTTTGCTCAGGACGAGCAAAAGATAAGTGTGGGAGTGTGATTAGTCTCTAAAACTGCATATTTTATACCACATCATCACATTTATTTCATATTAAATTCTACTAATAAACACCTCTCTTGCATGTTTCTAGGTCTATGGTGTGCAATGAAGAAGAAGACCCTAAATCACCATTTAATGGGTGATTAAAGGCCTATAATCTTGCCATTGACTTTGGAGAGCTATTTTATCAAAACCAGGGGCTGAAAACCAGAAACCGGGCGCTGATGCCGACAGGGGACAGACGGGACAGCGCGCAGATCTAGAAGAGCTGCGAAAACGTGGCTTTTACCTCGTTTTCGGGGCCGCGGCCGTACTTTGGGCCAGGGTTTGCGCCCCGGCCACCTTTCCCCTTATACCTATAAATACCCCCTAGAGTTCTTCAATTGGAGATATGCAGAGTTTAGGATAGTTTTCATCTCCATTTTGTAGTTTAGGATAGTTTAGGTTAGTGTTCTTCTTCTCCCTCCTTTGTATTTTTCATTTCTTGTAGATCTTGTAATAGGGAGAGAGAGTGGTACATGTTGGGAAACAAGAGTGCTTGTAATAGAAGGTGACAATCTATGAAAGGTGCTCTCTTAATTTATTTTTATTTTCTTCTCTCTAATCCCTTTTACACGTATAGGTAATTTTTCTCTCATGGCAACTAACTACTAACCACTAACTAGTCTAACTTCTTAGTTGATAATCCACATGAATCCAATAGCCTCTACTTGGTCTTACTCTTTTAAGAGCCATTGATGGCTCATGATGATGGATCTAACACTCTAACTCTCTAACAAGCTAACATTACTTTACTCCATACTTACTTTTAGTTTTGATGGTTTAAGTATAGTTTACACTTTTTTGTTGAGTTGGAATGTGATGAGTAACATATGGGTCATGCTTTGAAACGTTCTTGAACCAAGAACTAGTGATTGTCAAGGATACATGTGAGGTAACTATCACTAAGAGGTTAGCATGTTGGTGGAGCCATTAGTAGTTAGTAGCCATGAGTTTTTTTTATCTTTTCACTTTGTTTAAGATATACAGATAAAAATCACAAAAACTATTTCTTCTATGTTTCCCACTTCTTTGTGTTTCACTGTACTTCTCTTTTTCATTCTTTGTTTCCTTTCCTTTTCATTCTTTCAAACAGTGATGAACTTTTAACACACTGTGAATCAACCGGTAAAGCTTCTATCGCCTCCCGTCCTTGTGTTCAACTCGTTTTAGCCTCTATACTGTACCGGAAGTATTAAGGAAGCTAAAGCACACACACTTTAAATCTTGATTTCAAAACATACACTTTTTGTGCGCAGTTTTTTCACCAATCAAATTTTAGCGCGTTGCCAGGAAGGAAACAGTTTAATTTTATATTTTTGTTAACTTTTCTTCTTTGTTTTTGGTGTGCATGTCAAATTCTTTAGCATTGCAGAAGTCCACACTTTGTCTTGTGTGGTTGGGTAATTTCTTGTACATTCTTATACTCTATTGCTAATTTTTGTTTATAACCTGTACACTGTAAATAATTTTAAGAATTAAAATACGGTAATTGGATGCTTTAAACGACTTAGACATTTGCATCTGGGCATGTGTTAATTTTCATTTCAATATACTGTATTTTGTTCTTGTGTTGTTTGATCTTGACGGAGGTGTACATATTGCATTGCATATAGTTAGGACAAACACTTCAGTGATTTACTCACTTTTTTTGTTCATTCTTATCTATATTACACACTTGCACATATTAAACTTAAAGTCAAAACCTAATACAACATAAGGTGGGAAAGTCATTACCCTCCCTTAGACAAAAATCACCTCCCCACTCACACAACCAAGCTTAAAAAAAAATTGCTAGATTTTGGCCCCTAGGGATATCTCAGACTCAATTAGGAGATTGACCTAAGGGGAAAGATGTTAGAAGTTGACTCTTATCAAATCGGTGTCTAAGGTTGGGGATTGAGAGGTGAAACCTCGAAGAACAGTGGTTTGGCATAATTAGGCCCGTTGCTCCAGCACGGATACCTCCCACTGATCTTGCCCTATCTGGCTGATTAACTCATGGTCAGATTTCGACAATATACCCCCCGTGGACAGTCAACCAGTTAGGAATCGTCTAGGTCTAAGTCAACCCTAGCATAGGCTTGTTTTCTTTTTCTTTTTATTTTCTTTTTTGTAAATTGTGAAATGGATTTCAACAACAACAATTCTTTCAATCCTAATATGAATCAATATTTCACTCTAACCTCATTTGACTCAGATAACTCCAACCCGGCTGTGTATAATATGAACCAATCATATATGCCGAGTTAGGATTATCCGACTCAATATGACCCATATCTCCAAACCTATGACTATAATTTTCAAAATAATTTCAACTCTTCACAGAGTCAATGGGGATTCAACTCTCCCGAGTCCAATTTTCAACCACCTTGTTCATAATTTTCATTCCCCGATTTGGATCCATATCCTCCTTTTCTGAACCACCAATTGAAGAAAAATCATTATTGGAAAGGAGTTTAGAAGAAGTGATATGTCTACAAATTTTCCAAAGTTCATGTAGTTCTTTTCCAGAACGACTCAAAGGAAAATCATTATAGGAAAAAACTATGAAATTCGTGCAAGAGACCGAGCGCATAATGCAAAATACGATTGACTTCCCATGTCTACCAAATGTTCATATGACTCACGAATCATGTCACTTTGGAAATCCAAATTCAATTTTCTCATACCAACCTGAACTTGACTAACATTAAATTCTTGATAGTTTAGTAAGTTATCCTTTCCTGAAATTGAAATTGAACCTGAATGTGATCCCGAACCTCATGTTAATCATTCCATTTTACTTTTTGATTCATAATGACTCCGATATCTTTACAAGATTTTTTCTCTATTTCAAAGTCAACATTGAAACCTGTACCAGTACACCATGAAATTAAATCACCAATATCTTATGATCACACTTCATTGATAGGAAAGTGTGTGAACATTAATTTTTTGATTTGGACCCTATTTTTGAACCAATTTTGACTTTCATTGTTGACTCTCGACTTGATCTGAGTCAAATTCCCGAGTCGGTATCGGTTTTTTGTTCCTGATCCATTTGAGTCCAAATCCATCATCGTCCAAAATCACACTTCATTGTTGGACAAGGATGTTGAAGAAAATGACTCAGTAATTATTTTTGAAACTTGGAAATTAGATGGGGATAAGTTATTAAATAAGACCATTCAGTCAATTATTCTTTTACTAGGTCGCATGAAAGAGGTCACTGGTGGGTTTCTGTAAGATCCACGATATCTTGATTGGGTAGCAACGCTTGGCCCAATCAGACCACCACTGGAGCCACCACCATGAGGTAATTTTCCTTCTCTTCCTATTTATTTCATGTATATACACATTCACGATGCATTGAGCACAATGCATGAGATAAGTGTGGAGGAGGGTTTACTAACATAGGTAGCTTTAAATTTTCTTTCTTTTACACTTCTTTTTAGGAACTTTTTAAAATTTTATTTTGCATAAAAACTTTTCTCTTTTCTTAAAACTTTTATTTTCTTTTTTACAAAACTTTTTGAAAATAAGAGAAATATTTTTGATTTATTTTTAAGAAAATTAAAATTATCTTAGGAATTAGGAAGACCTAATTTTATGAGTTTTTAAACGAAGTCAAATAATAGATCTTGTTTAAATTTAAGGATAAGTATTGAAAAGATAATTTGATTTGAATTTTTTGCCTTAGATTTATGCACTGCACAGATACACAATTTTTGGGATTGAAATAAAG
Organism: Agave tequilana; assembly: GCA_038442645.1. Classification (NCBI taxonomy): domain Eukaryota; kingdom Viridiplantae; phylum Streptophyta; class Magnoliopsida; order Asparagales; family Asparagaceae; genus Agave; species Agave tequilana. The sequence goes on from JAVJIF010015020.1 coordinate 113,862, forward strand.
ACTGAAAATGCCATTAAAAAATATATATATTTAAAAAAAATTTATGATCATAAGAACCGCTTATTGGAGTTGGGTAATTATTTCTTATGAAGCATTATTATTGACACATAAAATGGTAGACAAAAATAAAAATAATCCCCTTTAGTTTTGTAGCCTTGTTTACTTGAGTCCTTAAGTTCGAGGATGTTTTCTCATCTGGTGCCCTAAGATCATCTGGTTTGGGAGTCACAGGCTAAAGGCCCACTACAACGGGTAAATAAGAAAGCCTAAGAAAACTAAGGGAAGAAAAAAGAGAAAAAATAATTATACAAAAATCAATGGCATGAAAGTTTGAGTCAGTATCCCAAAAATCTTCACAGTTCACAAAGTGCATATTTTCTAAGAGTTTTATGAAAGATCAAAGAATCAATTCAATTTTCAATTCTTACATTTAATTTATAACAAAATTTTATATTTTGACTTAGTTTAAGAAAGAATAATTTCTGATTAACCTATGACCTTGGATCACTTATATTTTCGCAAAAATACTTCAATACTTTTCTCTATTTTTAATCATGTGTTTTCAAAATACTAACATTTGATTTCTTTCTTTATGATTTTGGGGTGTAATCCGCTGAAACCCTCAGGAGACAAAACTTCTCCTCTAGGGAAAACCTAGAGGTTTAGGCTTGTTGCACATGCTCAGTGCAATCGCGTCACCTGCCAAAGTGGTATAATAATTCTTTAGTTTTTTTTGTTTGCTCAGGATGAGCAAAAGATAAGTGTGAGGTTTTGATTAGTCTCTAAAACTGCATATTTTATACCATATCTTCACATTTATTTCATATTAAATCTGCTAATAAATACCTCTCTTGCATGTTTCTAGGTCCATGGTGTGCAATGAAGAAGAAGACCCTAAATCACCGTTTAATGGGTGATTAAACGCCTATAATCTAGCCATTGACTTTGGAGAGCTATTTTGTCAAAACCAATGGCTGAAAATCAGAAACCGGCTGCTGACGCCGACAGGGGGCAGACGGGATAGCGTGCGGCCCGAAGCGCCGCGCGCCCGGCATTAAAAGAGCCACGGAAACGCGGCTTGTGCCGCGTTTCTGCGGCCGTACGGGAACGGCCGCGCCCGTACTTTGGGCCAGGGTTTGCCCCTGGCCCCCTTTCCCCTGGTGCCTATAAATACCCCTTGGGGTTCTTTAGTTGGACATATAATAAGTTTAAGGTAGTTTTTATCTCCATTTTGTAGTTTAGGGTAGTTTAGGTTAGTGTTCTTCTTCTTCCTCCTTTGTATTTTTTTATTTCTTGTAGATCTTATAATAGGGAGAGAGAGTGGTAGATGTTGAGAAGCAAGAATGCGTGTAATAGAATGTGACAATCTATGAAGGTGCTCTCTTAACTTATCTTCATTTTCTTACATGTGTAGCTAATTTTTCTCTCATGGCAACTGACTACTAACTAGTCTAACTTCTTAGTTGATAATCCACATGAATCTAATAGCCACTACTTGGCCTTACTCTTACAAGAGCCATCGATGGCTCATGATGATGGATCTAACACTCTAACTCTCTATCAAGCTAACTTACTTTACTCCATACTTACTTTTAGTTTTGAGGTTTAGTGTAGCTTGTACTTATTTTGTTGAGTTGGGATGTGATGAGTTACATATGGGTCATTCTCTGAAACGCTCTTGAGCCAAGGACTAGTGATTGCCCAGGATACATGTAAGACAACTATCATTAAGAGGTTAGCATGCTAGTGGAGCCATTAGTAGTTAGTAGTCATGAGTTTTCTTTATCTTTTCACTTTGTTTTAGATATACAAAAAAAATCACAAAAACTATTTCTTCTATGTTTCCCACTTCTTTGTGTTTCACCGTACTTCTCTTTTCTATTCTTTCTTTCCTTTTCTTTTCATTCTTTCAAACATTGAAGAACTTTTAATACACATGTGAATCAACCGGTAAAGCTTCTATCGCCTCCCGTCCTTGTGGATTCGACTCGTTTTAGCCTCTATGCTATAACGGAAGTATCAAGGAAGCCAAAGCACACACACTTTAAATCTTGATTTCAAAACATACACTTTTTGTGAGCGATTTTCCCTAATCAATCACCTCTACACAAATAAGGATAGCCACAAATCCAAAGCACAACTTCCTCTACACTTAGAGAGAAAGGAACAAACCTAAAGAAAAGAAGATTACAACACTTGGCGGTCTTAATAAACCACAAACAATTCTTGGTGATCTTAATAGATCACAAACCAATTTTCTCACAAAAACAAGATCCTATGGATAGGATAGAGATGATAGCTCAAGCGTGAGAAAAAAAAAATGTTTAGAATGAAACTGACAAAGAAAAATACTTGAGAAAATCACAAGATAGATATTGAAATGAAGATCAAAAGTCAATTCCCCAAATACTCTCTTTTCTTTGATTTTTTTCAACATTTTAGAACAAATAAAGATAAATCTTTTTAACGCAAAAGCTTTTAAAAAACTTGCTGCTAAAACACTTGTATAGATGGAAAATAAGCTCCTTTTAAAAACTTATGGAAATAACCCAAGAGATGGGCATTTATAACTTCTCAAAAATCTAGCCGTTGCTGCCAAAAATGGCCAGAATACCCTTCCGGTCGACCGCCCGATCGACTGGCGCAACGGTCATATTTCTGACCGTTATGCCTCCGGTCGACCGAGCCAAGCCTGTCGGTCAACCGCCAGGTCGACCGGCCGCCTCGAGAGTTGAGTGCTTTCAGTCGGTTGACCGTGCGGTCGAGTGGTATACTTGGCTGGCCTGTGCACATTGCTCGTGCACATCGGTTGACCGGTCCGGTCGACCGCTAGCTGATTTGGCTGATAATTTTGGGACTTAAAACTTGGACATTTTAATTTCAATAAAATCCCATAAAATCAAATAAATTTCATAAAAATAAGTTCTTGTTAGATATTTAAAGAACAAATATGTGTGACCAAAAATCAATACATATTACAAACTATTTGAACTATTTTTTTGATATAGAAATAAGGCTTAAACACAAAAACTGTATTTTTCAAAAACCAAAATTTGAAATGAAAAAAATCCAATTTTTCTCAAGTTTGTATAAATACAAAAATATGATATTGAAATAAATTTTGAAGCATATTGTATATTGATAGAATCCAATATATATATAAGATATACATCTATGTTTTTGATATGAAATCCAAAACCGAAAACCAAAACGTGTTGAACTTGTGTGTGGAGTAAACTTGAGCATATCACCACTATCTATCTTTACACAAGATCTAAACTAAACTAAAAACAAACTGAAGTCTTCTTATTGATCCTCATCTTCAAGATGACCCGATCCAAACACGATCCAAAGAGCTTGACTCCAACCGAGTGTTAGATGCGGTTTTGACGCGTGAGCTCTTGAATCTACATGTGATAGCTCCAAAAACTCCTTTGTTGAGCTAGACATCTACTAATATCTTGATCAATAAATGAAACTATATAAACACAAGATTATTAGTATAATAACTACATGAATTAATCATCATCAAAAGTAGAGTGATGGGCCTTTGAGCCAACAATCTCCCCCTTTTTGATGATGACAAAACTCATGGAGTTATATATGCATGGCTTAAAGATAAGCTTCATAGAAGCCCCCTTAACTCATGCATAGAAATAAACAAATGAAATATTCAATGAAATGCATAAACTAAACACACATATATGCATAAACAAGATAAACATGCATATAAAACTCTCTAAATTCTTCTCCCCTTTTTGTCAACTCATCAAAAAAAGGGCGAAGGAAAAAACAAGCAATAAAGATGTATATGCGATATATATTCATGAAGAGGAGAGACGTTAGTTAACCCCCCTGCATACATGCATTATATGAAGAAAAGATGACTAGACCCTAACCACATAAAATAAAATATATAATGTATAAGTGGAGATGTTAAGCTCCCTCTACACATGTGTATTACATAGAGAAGAGAGGTCAAACTCCTCAATATGAGATACACTCAACATGAATTTATATATAGAGAAGATGTTAAGCTTCCTTGCATATAAGCAATATATATCAAAACTTTATGAAACCACTTTAAAATAATTTTCTTGAAGTCAACAAAATAAATTTTGATATCAATGAAAGTGAAACATTTTATGTTTTTGATACCAATTGAAAATATCTTGTAAAATTTTGATACCAATTGAAAATGAAACATTGTACGTTTTTGATATCAATTGAAATATATTATAAAATTTAATACTAATTGAAAGTAAACCAAATTTTTGGGTAAACAAAACTCATTTTGCAATAAGGATACCATTGAGAATAATACCAATCTAAGATTATTGATACCAATATTGAAATGTTTGCATATACCAAACAAATTATTTTTCATCATAAGAATGAGAGTAAGATACCAATTGAAAAAAAAACCGATTGAAAGATAAAACACGAATTTTTTTCTCC